>MU224015.1:321963-367270 GCA_018584345.1 Thuja plicata
AAAACCCCCCCCCCCCCCCCCCCCCCCACCACACCAAAAAAAAAAAAGAGAGATGAAAATACACAAGATGCATGGATGAAGGACTCAAGACCCCGTAGGACTACATACATATTGTATATACAATCAAGTATTCCTCCATGGGAAGTAAAGAAAGAGACATGATATCCTCCCTATAATGAAAAATTTCCTACAAGAATGGTGATTTCTTTAAGGAAAACATATACCAATGCCTACAAACAACATTTCTCCCCTTGGGAAGAAGATAAACCAAGTACAAATGCAGGAATGCTTCCCATTCTGGATAGAAAGTAGGAAGAGGAATCCAAATGAAGTATGATGATTTTCTCTCCTCTAAATAGGAATAAGGAAGAGAGACAAAGTAGCCCCCCCCCCATCAATGTAGAAGGTACATCAATGGTAGATGTTTCAGGATCAATGTAGAAACTGCTCCATGAAAATTGAACAACGTTCCTCCCCTTAGGAAGAAACAAAACCAAAGGTGTATGAGTAAATCCTCCCCAATCTGTAGGAAGAAACCTTGAAATGTATGGTGTCTCTATAAACTGAATAGGAGTCTCCAAGCTCAAATAATACATCACATAACCATGATCAACCTAAACTAAGCAATAGGACATATCAAGTGAAGGAATAGACTCATGAATGTGAATCTCCAAAGACTCAAATATCTCCTCTGAAGATAATGAGACCTCCTCCAAATGATGTATGAAAGGATCCACAATCATGTCAAACTTGAAAGAATGATCAAGTGGAGAATGAAGAAGAGGATCACAATGTTCCCTCACAACAATTAAATAAGGATAATCCTCATCAAAGAGAAGATGAATGTCATCAATAGTGTCTCCCAAATATAAAATGTGAGACTCCACAAATAAACATGCAGTGTCAGTTAAGAATTCATCCCATGAAACTATGTTTGGAAGACAAGGAATACCCTGTTGCACTGAATCGCAAGAACCCATGATTGTAGGAATACACACATCATCAAGAGAAATAGTATAAGTGATCTCAATTAGATAAGTAGGAGCTATAGGTGGAGTCTCTGGATCATCAAAACTCTCAAGTTCTATTAATATTCTAATCCACTTCAAGGTAGCATCATTAAAGGGAATGTTGTCTGCATCATCAAGAGGAATGAGGCAATCTGCAACAAGATCATATGGGAATGGAGGAACATTTGGATCTCCAAAGTGTTCCCAAACAATGGTCCAATATGTGTGTGGGAACCTAATACCTTCAATCTTAGTTTTGATGTCAGAAAATGAACACAAACTGACGTTGCAAGCAATCAATCCTATGATATCTGAATTCTTCTCATGCCAAACTATTTTTTTTTAGCTTGGAATTTTACTTAGGAATAAGTCCATAAAGGTGAGGCAAGATATTAAGACATCTACAATATGTGATGACACATTTTGCCCATGACTCATAATTATCCACAGTAAATAAATATTACAGCAGGATGTGTTATATATTTCATGATTACATCAATGATGCACTTCTCACATTACAAATGAGATCAAAAAATTATTACACCCCCACAATGCACTCAATCAAAGAACCCCCCCCCCCCCCCTCCCCCTGCAAAAAAATGATTTTAGCACTTTGTTTATAGTGTGTTTACAATTACCACTTGCCAAACAAGAGCTAAGTGGACTTTTAATTTTGATGTTTACAACTACCTTATTGAGGCCAAATCAGACACAAAATAATATTACTAAGGATCCAACTAAAATATTAGCATTACAATTATCATAAGCTTCCAAAAAAAACCTAGATCTAAAAGTGATATTGCTGCCCATAATAACTATAAACTAGTTGCAAATCTAAAACATAGACGAAAAATTATGCACTTTAAAAAAAATGGCACCTGAAAATGTGTCCATATGAGCCTAAACTGAGCCTCCAAAGTTGCAAAACTGAGGATTAGATAGGAACAGTCACCAAAAACTAAGATTTCCACAAAATTTGTCCATGAAAACTACAAAATAACACCATCACTAAAACATTCAAGAAATCCTACCCAAAATTTTTAAAAACATTGCACTAAAAAAGGAGTTTGTATGACCAAGTTATGGCCCTCCAAAGTCAGATTGTGAATCTAAAATTTCAAATGGTAAGGGGTCCAAATTTTCAAACCCTAATGATGTCAACAAATTAAAGCATTAAATTTGATGGTCATATGACCGTCAGAGCAAAAATAAAATTCCCATAAATGAAGTTCAGACAATCGTCAAATTTATGGTACCGGTCATAGAAAAAACTTGAGATTAAAATTGAAAGCTAAAGGGTCGTCAAAGAAAAATAAAAATATTGGATATGACAGTAGAATGAGCATCAAATTTAAACCCTTTTCTGTATGCGTGGAAAAAACTCATTGATCTTCCTTCTATATGTTGACGTGATGTTGATGCCACCTTTCTTCTATGGGGGCACTAATGACATGACCTACTCAATTGACGTGGTGTATTTTCTAGAGGACATGTGTCACTGAGGTGGTGCTCAGAGATGAGGCTGCATGTCTCATCCTGTGCATCAGTGATGGAGTAGCAACAATGCATGGTGTGAAGCCACTGGTGGTGGCTAAATTGGTTGTGAATAGAAGAAGAGTGCCGCAAGTGGTGAAGGTCAATAGTACGCCAACAAATTTGCTGGAGGAGGTAGATCTAAGAGGCACAGGTTGGGTGGATGTTTTGTGGGATTTTAGTCCCATGTGGGTTGTGTTACCTATACAACCTTTTTATATATCCCACTGCATGAGATCACATGCAAAGTTGTGTGGTCGGTATATATACCCATAATCTGAGTTTGGTCATCAGATGTTTGAAACCGGTTATGGGGTCACTGCCCAGGTAGGTATAAATATAGAAATATTCTCCAAAATATTCCTATCACTTGTGAATACAATCAAATATGTCTTTTCACCTACAAAGTCTAACAAAATATAGGGCAAGGGGCCCAAAACCCCAAAAAAATTTCAAAATTAAACAGAGATGAGGAAAAAGCAGATCCGAAAAAAATTTAAAAATTTAGATTCGTATCATCACTGTGCAAATCAGGTTGTATGGTTTGATTTGCAAAAAAAAATTTCCTCATATTTGAATTTTTCCCAAAATAGGTGAATTTATAGTCGAAATTCATCAAAACAGCCTCCTGGGCACAATGGTGAGGTTCGATCTTGCTCTCGATGCTCCCACAAAATGTTGTACTTCACATCTTAAATGAATCCCTCCAATAAACAAAGTAAAATCTCTCCCAAGGCTACACAATGAACGCTCCAATGGCTTTGATACCATGTAAGAATTGATTTGATGCAATGAAATAATTTTGCTAAGGCAATATGTCAAGATCTAGAAGCCCAATGAATAGCACAAGAAAGAGACACAAAATGATATTATCAATTAATTGATTGTATTCAATAATGCTTAATTACATCATGTAGATGTGCTTGCTTATATATGTAAGTCATGATAACAAGGATATATGCAAAAGATAACCTATCAACCACACTAGGTAGAATCACATGTCTAGGAAAGGTGGATCATCCTTCATTATGCAATTAAGTAATTGCAGCATGTGGAGAATGGTAATGTGATAAGTGCACTAAAGGTGGATCTCGCACATAAAGTGGAATGTGATAACAACTATCATTACCTAAAGTGGGATTTCTCCTACACCATGTGGTAAAAAAGGATGCAAATTACGAAGTGTCTCATGCACAAACTATGATGTATGCATTCTCTTAAGTAAGTGTAAGAAAAGTGTAATTAGGAATACTTAGTTACAACAAAAATGACAATTTAATACATTCAATGGTGCACACAACCAGTAACTAATGACTGCACTATAATTTTGTTTCTAAATGCACTATAAAACGGTCTCCCTCTCTCTTCATTTTCATATCTATGATCTATGATCTAGGGCCTGTGATATACATGTCCATACATTCACAATAAATCAAACAAAGTATTGAGAATCCAAGTGCAAATTCAAGTGGCATTCAAGTCTTCAAGTACTCAAGTTATTTTCCATAGATCAAACTTCCTTCTCCATTGCGGCCAAGCAAAGGAGTTTCTTGGAAGGACATTGATATCATTTCTTCATTCTTCAATCATTCATTGGTGATTTGTAAAAAATCTTCATAAGGTTTTGTCTTGCATGATTTCCTGTTGGTTTTTGTGTGGAGTCAAATCTATTTCATCAACATTCTTGATCACATTCAAAGAGGTAAGAGTATCTAAATTGCATGATACACTTCATTTCAGATCTAATCTATGTTACATGTCGAGATTCCTTACTTCATTTCTATTCAAGGTTAATTCCTGAACTAGATCTTGGCCAAGGAAAACCCCCCTTCCACAAACAATTTCCCTTTTTTTGTTTGCAGGAACATGTTTTAGGATCTGCGGAGCTGGATTCAGGGATTTTTAGGTCATCTCAGAGATTGGAATCAAAAATTACATAATTGCCAACATAGGGGTACAGTCAAATCTTGAATTGTACCTAAAAATTCAACTTGTTACTTGGAGGCTCAAAATTTCATAATAGGGAGTTACAAGTGACAGGGTCCCAGATCCAGAACGGTTTTAGTCTATGACCTCCCGGTGGCTGGAAATTGCAGTTTCAAGGCTCATAACCTCCTAATTCATTTTAGGGTGCACAAATATTTCTCTAATCTTGCATTTACTTTTAGATCTATCATTGCATCAATAATCTTTAGTTACTTTTCAGATCTGTACTTATTCTTACATCAATTAGTCAAATCCATTAATCCCTTAATAGCGGAAATAGGTCTTATCCTCCTCCCTTTGCATCTAGTTTTTTCATTTGCATCCTTCATCTTGGGTTGTGCTAATCAAGCTTAGGTACAAAGGGGTTGGATTTGTATATTTCTCACAATGCCATAGCAAGATTTTGGTGAGTGATCTCTACCTTAGCATTGCTCACCATTTTCCTCTATACATTTTGGTGAACTATCTCTTTCATGCATATTACCTTTTGATTTTCTAGTTGGATGATATTTACATTATATCCTTGAGTTCACATCTATACATTTTGGTGAACCCAATGCATGATACCTTCTTTTTATTTGGTAGTTAGATCTTCTTTGCATATCTTAAATCTTCTTTTGAGACCTAGTTTTGTGTGGTTAACATGGAATTCTCAAAATTGGATTGGTGTGAAATTACTTATGTCATTGTCTTTCTTCTTACATCTCTTTATCAAACAAATGGAGCGAATCAAATAATGTTGCGTAATATAGTTATTCCCGCATATAGCATAATACGGTTAACACATATATCTCTTCATTTGTATTCCTTTGTGTTATTCTCGCGTATGACATAATGTGGTTAACACATATATCTCTTCATTATAAGGCACATTTAAAAAATATTATTAATTCTTTATGCATGTTCCTTATCCATATTTTAACAAAATGCATGCAATGTGTTAATCTACCCAATGTTTTTCCCACTAATCTTCAAAATCAAACTCATCCTATGGATACTAATGTTTGTTATCTTTATCAAAATATTCAAAATGTTGTTCATGATGAGGATGTTAGACATTTCCTAGATAATCTCTCTCCAAAAATAAGAAATAATCTACCTTCTTCTTCCCAACATACAGATAGTAAGGGTGACGATGTTTCTACTTTTATTTCTCCTATTGATAGTGTTACAAATGTGGTTATCGTTGCACTAGAAGATTGATCTATCAATGTCCAATACAACCACTAGACTTATAGAATCCACACGAGGTGGTTAGTCCCTTGTCATGAATCCAGAGGGGAGCACTAGCCATTTTTTCAACAATATTTCCCTCGGCATTACACAAGGGGATTCAAACCTATGACCAAGCTCTGATACCACTTGTTACAATTGTGGTTTATGTTGCACCAAAAGATTGATCTGTCAAAGTCTGATACAACCACTAGACTTGTAGAATCCACAGGAGGTGGTTAGTCCCTTGTCACGAATCCAGAGGGGATCACTGACCATTTTTCCAACACATAGTTCATTACAATATAATCAACATGGTCAAGGAATTAGTGAGCATATCCCTAAAGCTACTCCTAATCCTCCTCAAACTATCATAGATCTCAAGCTAACAATTTCACTCAACCAAAACCACCTCTTAATGTTCTTTTTCCCACACCATCTAATGAACCTTCACTTTATGATGACCATGAAGTTTTGGATAGAATAATCTATCTAGATATCAAATATTATTCTAAGATTAGATTTCCTTATAAAATCCGTTAAAACCCACATACATACAATGGTGAATTTTCATGTTCTTTTCATTATTCTAATACACATTCTCTTTCTAATTGTGTTGAGTTTAGACAATTTGTTCAAGACTTAATTAATAGACATCTACTTATTTTAACACTAGATACCATACATTTCCCACATATACCTTAACCAGCCATTTCCTATTATGATTCTCTCCATTATATCTTTGCATAATGAGGATTAAGGGCATCATAATAGGATTCTCTCTCTTTCTCTATAAACTAGGCGGCAAGGGATCATGGTTTATTCTTTCTAGGAATCCATTTCTCCCTTTATTAGCATGTTTATTTTATACAATGATAACCTTTCTAGCATTAATTTGTTGTTTTGCACAAGGATATTGACATCGTAAGTGGAAACCTTATGTTTTATTGCAAGTGCATATCTTTTATACATGAGAAACCATTTAGGGAGCTTAAATGTGTCTTCCCTTCCTCTTTCTCTTTCTCTTTCTTTTTCTTTCATCCTATATCCAATGTGATATGGAATTTTTATAGTATGATATACCTTATTACAAGGATTTATTGTTTTACACAAGGATTTTCATCGAAAGTTGTAATCTTATGCTTGCTTGAAGGTCCATATTATTAAAGGATCTATCACTTAGGGCGCGTATTGGATTTCTTTCCTTTCTCTCTTTTGAAAGATCATATATCTATTTTTTTCTCCTCTATTTTATTCTACAATTCTCTCCCATGTATGGACTTTCTTGTTCATGGATCTTTATCCTTCATGAGATTAGTATCCTCCTACAATAGTTTCCTTACTTGTAAGTGTATATCTTGTATGATTGGGTTGATCACTAAGTAAACATAAGGTGGCATTCTTCCCTCTCTCATTTTCTTTCTTGGAGTTGTTATCATTCTATGATAGTGCATTCTTTTGGCATGATCTCTTTGTTTCAATAAAGATACTAACATCTTTGCTTAACAACATGTTGCATGTCTTAAAAATAGCATGTCTATCATTTAATGATCATCTTCTTTTCCTTGGTGATTTGCATCCTTTGCATATGTTTTCTTACTTAAATTTGTATGATTTACATTACATGTGCAACTTATTTTATTTGGAATTTCATATCTTGAGGTTATCATTAAGGGTGTATTATATTCTATCTTGCCTTCATACTTGGGGGGAAATCTTTTTTTTACATTCTTCTCTCTCTTTATAAGGATCTACTTTCCTCAGTATAGTAGCATTTGTTTATCATGTGACATTATTTTCTTATAAAGAATTGAATGTTTTGATTCGGGATTCTCTCTTATAAAAGAGGTGTGCATCCTTGATCACTAGCTCTTCTTTATTTTCAAAACCATATTCTTTATAAACATATGTTCTTACTCTACGATTAAAAGTTTGATATTCTTCATTAAGAATCCCAATTTCACCTAGCGATAGGGGCCTAAATGGGAGCATTCTTGTTCATCTACTCCTCTTTTTCCTAAAGATGTTATTTGTTCAAGAACTCCTCTTGAGGGTATATGTCTTGCTAAAAATATATCTTCCTTTCAAGGTTCTCTTCCCACAAGTGACATATCTTTTCACAATTATCTATTTTCCTTAGCTCACGAGAGTCATGACTCTTGGAAAAGTTTATGGAATACATTGTTGTCTAAGGATATCTCCTTATTTATGGAAGTAGGTATCCTTGTTTCTCTTTACTTATTATGTAATTTATGTTTCTACCATAAGGATGGGGTCATATGCACATCACTCTTTGTATATTAGCACATGGTCCCTAGATTGACCGCACACACATGCACATGCAGATCCTTATGGAAGACAATGCTTTTACATAAGCCTTATCTCCTTTTTGATCCTTGTGGAATACAATACTTTACCACATGCCTAATCTTATTTTTTATCCTTATGGAATACAATTTTTTGACACATGCCCGATCTCCTAAGCTACCCTTGAGTGCAATCTTTCTCAAAGATGCTTCTATGTGCATCTCTCTCTCTTTCTCTCAACGTAGAGTTCACTAGAATAACACAATTTTATAGTCTTCAATTCTTATATATCTCTTTTCACAAATCACCTAGCATTACATAGATATCTTTCTAGCATGTGGGTTTATGTTCTCTCTCTCTTTTCTCTCATGGTTTTTCAAGCAAGCTAGATCATGGAGTTGGCATCATCTTTATCGTTACTCTTTTCCTTTTCCTTATGATCGCTTATGTTCTTCCAATATATTCCCAACTATGATATTAGTGGATGGGATATGTTCAATCAAGGTCTCTTCACTAATTTATTTGGGGTCTTTTAGTGCTAACCCTCTTTTTATTTCTGGTGCGTGTCTGTTGTCTTTGTTTTTCTTTTTTCTTTTTCATTTTGTATCCTTATGAAAAGATGTTGAGTTGAGATCCTTTTTTTTGGGGCTTGAGGTCCTTAATCTTATTTATTTATCATCTCTCTTTTTCTCCATGCACATTTTCTATCTTCTCTCTTTCATCTCTTCCTTTACCACGAGTATGAGCTTGCCTCATACTCCCGCTGAAGTGGGGGCTAAATATATCATCCTAAAAAGTAAGTAATTGATTTGTGTTCACTTTAGGATCATTTTGGTCCCTATTTAGTGTGTTTCCTTTGATTGGGATTTTAGTATTTAGAAGCACTGGGGGGGGGGTGAATTAGTGTAGACAAGTACTTCATAATTTTCACCACCAATCTAACAAAGTTAATTAACAACTTCCAAACAATGAAATGTACAACTGATGATATCAAATAGAAGTAAATAACATCAAGCATCCACATAATCATCACACATAGCACACAAAAATTTCATGTGGAAACCCTTTTAAGAGGGAGAAAGCTATGGTGGGGATGACACCCACAAATTCACTTCACTACAGTATAAAGTTTTTTCTCTGTTAGGAGCTACAATACCCTGTTAAGGGTTCACCTTGTTAAAAGTTATAAGTACCTTGCTAGAAGATGAAAAAATACATGTTAGATTCTACCTCGCTAGAGGATTTCAAAACCCCAATTAAGAAGTTACCATGTTAAAGGATTTACAATAGGAATTTGTTAAATTTCACCCTATTAAGGGATTTAGCTTTCCAACCTAGAAGGTTGACCTAGAGTAATGAACTTTGTCTCCTGATCTATAGAATGACACTTTTTTCCTGTCAAATTCACTCTTCTCATTTGTTTCTAACACTACATTAATATTTTCTCCTTTAATCTCTGATTTCTCCACTTGAAAATATGATCAAAACCCTAAATCAAATTATTTAGATCATCTTATATAGTGTTGTCCTTAAGTCACTTAAGACCTAGAAACTTTCCATCATAGCCGACATAAATTATTGACCAACCACCTCGAGATCAATATTGACAATGCCTAACATTTCAACATCAAACATAATATTCATGTTTATGACTAAGAGTCAACCTCAAATACACTACCTTAACCAATTTAATATGAAACTATGATCGGTGAACCAATAGGTATACTGTGTTCTTCACCAAAAAAAAACTTCACTCAAATCACTGAATTACCTATCATGATCAAAATTATGGATTCCACTAACCATATAAATACCTCCTCTATGGTCACAATTCCTGATCTTCACTAAAAATTGGCCACTACCAAATTTTGTGACTGAGATTGTTCTTCATGTACACCAATCAATGCACTTAACTGCTTCTTCCATTGTCGATCATGTAAAGATCTTACCGGTCGCTTTAATCATGTTAACTAATAATTTTTCCATCAAAACAACCAATTATTCATCCCTTATAACTGCTCGTCATAAGAACTTCAAACAATTCCATAATGTCAACAATCTCCTCCTTTGGCATTGATGGAAAACACTCTATGAAAATATTATGCTTACCATCCTTATCAGCATTCTGCCATACATAAATCCTCCTAAACTTATAATTCCCATTAAAATTATTTTCACTAAACCCATACTCATACTCATACTCATACTCCCCCTTTTTTAATACAATGACAAAGGTTCACAAATATTGCATAGTAGGCTTACATTCTATCAAATACATCCTTGAAATTTGTCTTTGTTGTCTCCAATGACATATCCTGCAACCCTTACAAATGGTTCATAAAAATATTTAGCCCATGTATATATAAAATTCTAACTCCTTCATGCCATCTATAGTGCTCAAGTCTAGTAACTCAATTAGAGTTTCTCCATTCTTCACATTTTGTTGCATCACCTCCACTCTGGGTGCTAGGTATGTTTGTAATTCAAGTAATGTGATGACTCTCTTATCCTATTCTACCTATAACTACCTCACATTGTGTGTGATCATTTTCACTTTGGCATTATATTCTAATGTATATCTCATGATAGGATCAAACTTTTCAACTAAGTTGTCAAGATCCTTTTGTGTATTTTCTCTATTCTTCCCCAAATCCTTGGTAAAATCTGAAAGTTTTGACACTTTGTTCAATAACTGACTGACCACTTTTAGTGTGTTCTTTTGTCTGAGACAAAATTTCTAAAAGTGTCATCTTGTCTTTAGCAATATTTTCTACCAAATTCATTGTTCTTTTCTTCTCATACTAATACTTAGGCAACTTCACTAGTGCATTTTCTAAGGTAATTGATCAAAAATGGCTCTGATCAATGTATCTAGTTGATCAATAGGACTATCATGTTTTTCATATTCCACATCAGGAACTAATTTACTGATTAATTTTCCTGGCAGCCTTCAATACTCTAACCTTCTTCTTCTTTCCCTTTAGTTTGTCCCTTACTTCTTTCACCTTAATCTTCGTAGATACTTCCATTAACTCTTTAGGACTCATCTTGGTTATATCAATAGGTGCTGGAATTTCTTCATCTTCTGGTTCACCTTCATCCTCTTCCTTAGAACTATTTGAATCCTTTGTTATAATCTTCTTCTTTTTTCTAGATTCACTAGTTAGATCCAACTTCCTCTTTACTAAAAGTACATCTTCATGATCCTTTTGATCTTCACTTCTCTATTTTGTCACTTTATCTATAGTCTATTCTCTTGGTGCATCCAATTCTATTTGTGTATCAATAATCTGTATCCACTCATGGATACTAGAGATAACATTATCTATGACATCTCTAAACTCTTTAGTTGTAGACTCTTGACCTTGTCCTTTCTCTTCTACCAATTTGTCTTTAGTTTCTTTCTCATGTTTCACTAACATTTTCCATATATCCACTGTCTCATCTCTTACCAATTGTATTTCTGCAATGAGAATCCTTGATACTTTGGTCCTTGTCTTGAATTCTAACCTCATTGCCTCAACCATTATCTTCACATCCTCAGTTGTCAATTCAGGTTGTAATAGTGCAAGTTCTTGTTCCATCACCATTCTATCAATCTTCAAAGCTTCTCTCCATCTCTTATCTACTTCCTTGTATAGTTCCTTAGGTATAGCCTTGTATAATTCACTTTGTGCTTTGGAAAATGCATGTAGGCTCTCTATAACTACATCCTCCATCTTCTTTTTATCTTCACTGTCAAATTTATCAAAGTATTTCATCACATCAGTCATTCTTCCATATCCATTAACATCTTGGATTATGTTATCCACAATAATAATTTTATTAATCTTTATAGTTTTCTTAGTAGGGTTTCCTAATACTGTGGACTTCTTCCCACTAGCTTTTAGCTCTTTTTTTTCATTATCAAACTCAATTTAAACTTCATCTGCTTCAGCCTTAACCTTACTCTCTTTCTTGCCTTTTAACTCTTTATAGACATATTTCTTCTCTTTCTTCCTTCTATAAGTTTTTTGAATAGTCACATGTGACTTCTTTAGTGGCTTAGTAATAATAGGAGTATGATGTAATCAAGCTCAGAGGATCTGATAATGGACTGTCCAAACTTGTATCCAACCACAAGAAAAATAATAGAAACACAAAAATAACATATATAACAACTTATATCAACTTATATTATCTATGATCAATTACATGCAACATAGCAGGTTGTAAGGCTTTCCTGGTTATGGCCAATACAATAAAAAATTCAACAAGATCTCATAGGATCCAACTTCACCATCCTACCCTACAACTAAGTGGAAGAAACCAAATCTAAACTTGTGCTCGCAAGCCACCAAGAAATATTACAAATTTCTTTCTTACCCACTTACTACTATTCTCTCTCTCTCTCTCTCTCTCTCTCTCTCTCTCTCTCTCTCTCTCTCTCTCTCTCTCTCTCTCTCTCTCTCTCTCTCTTCTTCTTCTTCTTCTTCTTTTTCCCTCCTAAAATACTACCTATATACTCCTTATATACAACATAGCCACAAGTTATCCTCACAAACAAATATTAAATCTTAGTTGGCCCATTACAATCAACGATGAATTATAGTAAATGACCCATTCGATTGCAAACAAACAATAAATACATAGAAGAAAGTACCAATCCAAATTTAGGTCCACACAAGATCTAATGCATCATAACAACATGCCTTAGAACTCTGCATGATCATAATGACCCCCTCAAATCATGGCTGCAATATCTAATGTTTTACCAATCCATAAAAGCCAGTTGGTGAACTCATCAACCGAGACTCCCAAGTCGCTACCGAGCACAAACAAAGCCACCGATCCCGTTCGGTGAATCAGCACTACCAACAGACACTGAGTCCATTCAGTGAAGCAAAATACTCCTTCCACCAAGAACTAAGCACCAAAATGATTGAGAAAAACCATACTCCATTGAGCTTTGCCAACTCACCTACCGAGCACCAAACATAAATTTTAAACATATTTTGGTCGACATAGGATTTTCAACTTCACTAGGATACTCTTGCATCAGAGTAGTAGTAGATTGAGTTTGTTTTAGTTTTGAACTCCTAGTGACTCTTTGAGGTGTTATCTCTTTAACTTCAACTTTAAATTTCTTGACTTATGCAGTAGCAGATGTGCCTGCTTCCTCACTCTCCAATTTCTTCCTAAGTTTTGTCATCATTTCTTGGTTAATGCCACTCATTTTGGCTAAGTTATCAACTTTGATGCTTTCAATTCACTGTGAATTTTTAGGGATGACTCTTCATAATTTCTAAATCTAGGTTTTGAAGTATCAATTGGTTTTGACAATAGTACATCAGCATGTAAAGTGACAAAATCACTATCTATCTCATATCCCATAGCTAGTACCAAAAATATCCTAGGTTTAAGTGCTTGCAACATACATGTATCTCCATCTACTAGAAAACAAATACCATATTTATATTTTTCAACAATACCAATTGGGATTCTCTCTCTCATGTGCATTTTCCCTTGAAAATCTTTGAATTATCCCCACATAATAGTATTAAAATTATTTCCTAATGTCCTTATACATTTCTTAATCTGCATTATTACTGGTTGGTCTTCTAACCATGTGATTGGACCTATTTTAGGAAGTTGATTTTGTAATTAAAATACTACACATACCAGGAGTGATCCATATTTGAATGATTATTTCTTATCCTTATTGATCCTTTCCATGTTTACAATTTATTGACTCCTCAACATCTCACCTAGGTCATATTTGGCATCTTCCTTCACCATTTTGTAAGCAACATGAATTTCTCCACCAAGTGCATTGTTCAACTAACTAGACTGGTACACTCTATACCCTACCACCATTGAAGAAAACTTCACTTCCTTATATTCTATATCTTTGATAGTCATATCTTGGTGAACTTGTTTGGATTTGGTCAAACGAGTAACCAAATTAGAATCTATAGTTCGAAGAGTTGGTGGCTCGCTAGTCACACTGAACCTAGTAACCCTATTGATTATCTCTTTTGTAATATTATGTGTCTTTTCCAACCAAATGAATTGATCATGGACTCTAATCAATACATATCTTATCCAATCTATATAAAAATCATCAAGAATCATGGCCGCATATGTAAAACCTTTGTGCATCAGATGCATATGCTCGTTCTTTAAACCTTTATCATTGCACAGTTTAGCAAACTCATCATATATTTTGTAAGCTCCAAGATCTTCCATCTTATAGTGGATGAATGATTGAATATCTTTTTTCAGCTTTGCACCTTAGGGTATCAAGGATAGGGCACCCATTGGATAATTTTTGTTTTCCTTCAAAGGTTGTAACTTGAATATGGGTCTTGACTCATCAACAACATCAACCAACACAGGGGTATCCATAAAGTCAATAATCATCTCTCTGCAATAATAATTCTACAAAATCTTCACAATACAAGCAACAACCTTCAACTTCACTGATTAGTGTTCTTTGATAACTGATATGATTCACCGCTCGAATTCACAATTCTCAGACACACAACACTCTTAATCACTCTTAGAATATGGACAAGTGCTCTAGTAAAACTCATTTGTATGCAAAGTAAAAAAATGAGTTTACTTTTCCACCTTTTTATCGTTGAGAATGTAGACATTATACACAACAGTCAAATATTTCTTTTCACCGATCACAATAGTTAAAACATAACATCCATTATATACAGGCAGAAAATAAAATATAACACTTTATCTTTACTAACCATCATTCAGATCACAAATAGGAATCTCATTATGCATATGAATCTTACCACTTATTTACTTATAGGGGTTGTTTAGGATTTTCCTTTTAGTGCTCCCCCTAAGACAAAACTGATGGATTCTCCATATTTCATTAATTTGTGGAGTTTTCTATTGAAACAGAAGATTTCAATTCAACTTTCTTCACGCATGTATTCTTCATCTTTCTTCTGAATTCCTCAACATCAGAAATTTTCTTCCCTTTATCATTTACAACCTTGTTTTTTGGTTGATCTCTGGTATTCTTTCTTGCTCTACATGATCTAGCAAGATGACCAAATTGCTTACAAATATAACAAGTCGTACATGTTTGTTACCAAGGTCCAACATTTCCTCTAGCTGATCTTAATCTACAATTCACATCCATATGTCCATAGTTATGGCAAATAGAATAGGTAACATCTGACCGGTTACCTTGATTATTAGGTCTTTGTCTGTTGTAATCATATGACCACTAACTATTGATTATGGCCCTGCACTCATTATCCCTATGTCCAAACTTATTGCAATAATAACAAGATCCATGGAATTCATTAGATCTAGCGTTGTAGTTATCAATTCTACCATATGAATTTCTCTATCTAGCAGTAGGACCTCTAGGTATAACATTAGGACCAATAGGTTTAGACCAACATACATTAGCAATATGACCTTTCTTATGACAGTTAAAACATACCAGTCTACACCTTCTCTTACCATTGATGTTGTTTAGATTGGGTGTTTATTTTTCTCCTACATTGATGTCCTTAGTGCCAGATGATTCACCAACTTCAAATTTTTAAAGACCTGGACTTTGTTTCTCTCCATTCCTCCTTTGACTTGTGAGTTTCTCATCAAGTTTAGCAGAACTATTATTGAACTTATCTAATAGATCATTTTCAGCTTTAAGCTCTTCTTTCAAATTCTCATTCTCTTTCCCCATCCCCTCAATCTCTCTTAAATGTCAGTATTTTAGTCATTTGTGTCATGTAAGTGTTCAATTAATACAACAACCTCTTGCTCTGATCTGAATAGTTTCTCCAAATTTTGTGCTAGGGTTTCATCTTTAGCCTTTAGGGAATCTTCAACAATTCCATTTGTATCCTTAGCAACTCTTCTTCCTTTAAGCTCTTCACACATCTAGACTGACTGACTTTCAAGTTCTCTTTTTTAGATTTTCCACTTCTTCTTTAAGTCCATTATTTTTATCCATCAAATCTGCAAGTGCTTCGTCAAAATTTTCAGACATACTACCTTCAGAAAATTGATCAATATAATCTTGGCTTTCCATAAATTGCTCAGTAAGTTATCTTATTTTTGCAGGGGAGTTCCTCAGCTTTTCCTTTAGTTCATTGACTACTGTGTTTGCATCCTCAAGCTTCTTCTCATACTTGTATCTCTCCATGTTGGGTTTTAGGGATCTTTTCTCAAGTAGTTAATCTTAATATCAAGAGAACCAAGGCTCTAACACAAATTATTAGTATTTATAAGCACTGAGAGGAGGGGGGTGAATCAGTGCAGACAAGTACTTAATAATTTTCACCTCCGATCTAACAAAGTTAATCAACAACTTCCAAACAATGAAACATACAACTAATGATATCAAATAGAAGTAAATAACATCAAACATCCACATAAGTATCACACAAAACACACTGATTTTTCACTTGGTAACCCATGTAAGAGGGAGAAAAACATGGTGGTGATGACACCCACAACTTCACTTCACTTTAGTATAAAGTGTTTGCCATGTTAGGAGATATACTACCTTGTCAAGATTTCACCCTATTAAAAGTGATTAGTACCTTGTTATAAGTAAAAAAAGACCTATTAGAGTCTACCACGCTAGAGGATTTCATAGCCCCAATTAAGAAGTTACATTTTAAAGGATTTACAATAGGAACTATTAAAGTTCAGCATATTAAGGGATTTAGCTTTCCAACCTAGAAGGTTGACCTAGAGTAAAGAACTCTATCTCCTAATCTGTAGAATGATATTGTTTGCTTGTCAGATCCAATATTATCTTTTCTTTCTAACACTACACTAATCTATACTCCTTTAATCTCTAATCACTTGACTTTAAAATAGAATCAAAATCCTAAATCAAATGAATTAGATCACCTTATATAGTGTTTTACTTAAGTCACTTAAGACCTAGAAACTTTCCATCATATTTGGCACAAAGTATTGACCAACCACCTCAAGATCAGTGTCAAAAATACCTAACATGTGAAAATAAAACATAAGATTCATGTTTATGACCAATATCCTACCTTAGATCCACCACCTTAACTGATTTAATATGAAACTATGATTGGTGAGCTAATAGGTATATTGTGTTCTTCACAAAAAACATAATTCACTCAAATCACAGAATTACCTATCGTAATCAGAATCATGGATTCCAATAACCATATAAAAACCTCCTATATGATCACAACACCTGATCTATACTGAAACTTGACTGCTACTAAATTCTCTGACTACAACTATTCTTCTTGTACACCATTCAACACACTTAACAGTTTCTTTCATTACCAATCATGCAAAGATCTTACCGGTCACTCCCATCATGTTAACTAACAATGTTTCCATCAATGAAAACTAATTATGCATCCCTTATGACCGCTCATCATAAGAACTTCAAAGACCACCATAATTCCAACATGGGCTTCATATTGCACTTAAATGTACACTTTCTTAACATATGGATCCTTGTTGTTGGCAAGTGGCCTAATCAACATTGTTTATAGGTTTTCATTAATGGCAACGCTACTCATTGGCATGATCTCTTGGAGTACAACACATTTTTGGATATTTAGTTTTGTAAAAATGACTAAGTCCAGAATGTAGTTTATAGGGTACAGTCTCATAATTTTGGTCAGTGGGCACAATATATGGAGAATTAAGTTATGTGATCTTAGAGGAAGGAATTTTGGGACATAGTACACCTCTAGTTATGGTTTCTTGTATTTTGGAGTTGATCTCTAAGAGTCACAACATGTTGAAGATAGGCGAAGATAGTACAACAGTGATACATAGAAGTTGAATGACCACGATGTTTAAGGGAGTAATTTGAGGAATCTAGAAGTGCTACTTTGGATTTGGATTGGGTCCTACCCTAATTTTTTTAGAGTATGATCACCGAATATGGATTTGATATTTGGTTAAGTGTTGGACACATTTTGTGATTCTCTTGTGAGCTGACTAGAAGAATCTTTTTGAGATTGAGTATATAAGTAGAGTTGTTTTATGATGGGAAGATAGATGTGATGTGTGTGGAATGCATAGATGCATTATGATGTCAGGACCAGAGATAAGTTGATGCGAGCTATAATTGGAACTACTTAAGCATTGAAGATGCTTGTATTGTTCATTCTGATAAATCTTTGTAACATATCAGTATTGCTTTGTAATATTAGTGTTTTCATTGTACACCCCTAACAAGGTTTCTATCCTTTAACAGGGATATGTAATAAATGTAATATTCAACTCCTAATAGGGTTAGGTCTCCTAACAAGGACACTATACTCTTAGTGCATTATTTATGGGTATCATCCCCATCGGGGTTTTCCCTTGGCCAGGGTTTCCTCGTGAACAAATCATGGTGTTATGAGTTGTTTACTTTATGTGCATGTTTTATTTATTTCATTTATTGCATGGTTGAGTTTGAACTGGTTAAATAAGTATATAAAGAGTTGTAATATTGATTCACCCCCCCCCAAGTATTACATAATCCTAATAATTGGTATTATAGCTTGTTGAACTTGGAGAGAAAGCCTAACAACTTAAGGGAGATCTAGATGGATTCAAGTTTGGAAGAGAACTTTGAAGCAACACTTGAAGAACTTGATAAGGCTAAAGCTGAAAATGGTGATTTGAAATTCAAATTTAGAAGAGAAGAAGGTTTCATCAAGAAGCTTAATGAACAACTTGAAATTTCTAGGAACCAAAGGCAAGACCTTATGGAAAAGATAAAAGAGGAATATGATAATGATTCATTTGACCAAATCAAGTAGCTTGAACATGAAAAAGAAGTATTGAAGTAGGAACATGAAACTAATTCTATTCAGATGGATAAATAAATTCAACAAGAGAGAGATAGAAAAACCAAAATTCAAGAGATCCTAAAGAATGCAAATGTTCAGATGGGAAAGATGCAGGTTGAACTTGTTGACTACAGAATCAAGTATCATGAACTAGAGAAATACAACCAAAGCATTAAAGGAGAACTTGTTGAGGCTAAGAATCATATTGAAAAACTTCATGCAAGAAGTGACAAGATTGATGAGCAGAGGGAAAGAACAAATCCTAAAGGTGATATGACAAGAGTTGGCTTTGATAAAGTTGAATTCTCTAAATTTCAAAAAAGGAAACCTAAAGAAAAGACACATGTAGAAAGACCTAATAAAGAAGAAGCTAAAGAGTGGATCAAAACTTTATAGGTAGAAGTTTTGGATGCAAAAACAATGGTCACATGAAGAGAGATTGCAGAGGTAAAGTTCCTTATAAACCCTTTTCTAGTTATTGTTTCAATTGCTATGAATATGGACACAAGAAGATAGAATGTAGAAATCCTGATCAATCCCACACTAAACAAGACTACATTAGAGAGGAAACAACATCAAAGATTACATGTTAAAAGTGCAACAACTTTTGGCACATTGCAAGGAATCACAGGTTATAGGTTAATCAGAACAGATCATCTCCTACATGTTATAAATGTAATAATCAAGCACATATAGAAATGTTTTGCTGGTATAATGGAGCTACAAGTAACAGAAGACCACCACGTATGGTTATAAAGAAAAATGTTGGCTATGTTGGAAAAATTATGGCATAATACATGGAATATTTTGAAAATAAATTTTTGAAAGAGAGTGGTAAAGTTTGGAAAGCGAAGGAGCAGAGTGAGCCTAAGGTTTAGGGAGATTCAGTAGATGCTACTAAACCCTTGACTGATGTTGTCAAATTAACCTAAATGGCCAAGCATGGCCTTAGGGGGATCTTTGGAGAAATATAATAGAAATATATCCAACCCCTATTTATGTGGAATAAGATTTTGCTAGCTTATGGAGAGTATACATGATTGGTTTGAAATTCCTATCTGAGATCGTATAGTTATACACATTGTATCTTTTGATCACCAGATTGATGGTCGAATGGATCATTTGTAGACTTCTAAGCTCATTTGGAAATGTTTTGATTCTTAAATGGAAAATTATAAGTTTATTCACTTGAACATATCTAATCACTATTCGAGCAGACCTGAAGGAGACTTGAGGAACAAGCAGAGAATCTAGGTCATTTTCGTGATCATTGAGCATGCATACCCTGATTCATCAATAAAAAGGTATTTTGATCACTTGCAAGATTTTGATTACTATGAATACTTTTTTTATTTTTTATGTTAGTGAATGACTGAGGTATAAGTTTAAGAAAAATCCTTGCAAGTCTACTGAAGACAATCCCAAAGGCACATTTTGCAAACACCCTATGACATGCTTCATATGGAAGACATTAGGGCATACATTCATTAAAAATATGAATCACTTGGAGACTTTGAAATCTTCAAGGAGATGAAGGACATGATCAAGGAAGGTGGGAAATGGAAGGATGAGTTTGCTCATTTAGAAAACCTAAGCATTATGAGAATGGTGGAACTATATGAGTTTGATGAGGAAGAGTTGATAAATATTGTTTTGAGTAGAGTTCATGATCAGTTTCTATGGATTGTTGAGTAGCCTGTTAAGATCACCAGTGAGATAAGACATGATGTTATAGAAGTAGACAATTCTGGCATTATTCTTGTTGCAGAGAAGAACACAAAGAAACATGTGGAAACCATTACACACTGTAAATGGGATAAGAGGGAAATGCCCATTACCAACATCTTTCAACAAGATGTAAGATTAGTTTCTATGATTCTTGGATACAAACTTCACTATAGAAACTAACCTAGTTCAATATCTGTAGGAGTTATTATGATGGTCTACAAAATGGTGAAAAAAAATGTAAAGTACAATCTATGCGAAGTTATTGCACAACAATTTCTGGAGAATGTGAAGTAGATCAAGTGAGATAAGTCAAAGGCATTCAGGTTTGGGTCTTTATTGATTCATATTTATATTCACATTGTACATACATCTATTGGAATGCACCCTATAGCTTGGAAAGATAGCGAACCTACTGGAATTCAGATCCCAAACAATTATAGGAGACATAATAACACTTGGGTAGATGGAGAGTTGTTTGGTATGTTCAAAATTATGCAGAGACAAATGAAGGAAAGGGTGATAATTCCTAAAGCTATGATTGAGAAATATAAAGATACATTCTATTTCATGATTGAAACTTATTGTGTTTTCTTTGAGACAGTTGAACCAAGAAAGAAATGGTGTTATTCTATGGGCTATGAGGTCAGGTCAGAAGTTCTAACTATGCAAGTAGAACATATATTATCTTCTGAGATTGATCCCTCTGAAGAAAGATGGGGAACTTATGAGGAGAAGTCAGAAAAGATAAGAGAGGAACAAACCAAGGAAACAAGGAAAAGAAAAGTAGAGAATGTTGTGGATAATCTAGCAGCTAAGGAAGGTATTTCAAAGGATGAGATGAAAGGTATAAGGAAAAAGATGGTAGAAGGTGTTTCTAGCTTGGTGACCACTACTTTGACAACCCTTCCACCTGCAAAAACTAATTTTTTTATTAATCTCCTTATATTATGATCGATGTAACTGATACTACACCTAAACCAACCAAGAGGACATCACAGTCTGAGAAAACAAAAGAGATACCTATGAGAAACACAAGGTCCTCCCAAAAGAGTTCACCACCTAAAAAACAGAGGACTGAAGTAGAAAAGGAGAAAGTAGAGGAAAATAAAGTGGAAGAGAAGAAACCAAAGGAAATACAACTTTGGAAACCAGATCTAAAGATGCTAGAGAAGAGAATCATTTATCAAGAAAAGCTCAATCAGTTGCCTAAATATTATGAGAGGTATGATGAGAAAGATAGGATTCTTATTGAAGATTTTGTAATAGATCATATGCTTTCATTTAAGAAGAATCTACTTGAGATAGAAGGTAGTATTCCTAAGGAGTTATATGAGAAATTGGAAATTAGGAAACAATTAGCACTAATAGAGGATGAGAAGATAAGGAGGAAAGCTATATATGATATCTACTTGTTGTCACATATGATGAACGTGAGAGGATACTGAAAGAAATAAAAACCTTGTTGAGAATAAAAGAAAGACTAATAAAGATAATGGGAAGGAAATATGATGAGGTCATAGAGGACACACATAAAGATACATAAAGTCCTATTGGAAGTTCAGCCTGAAAATCATTCACCTCCTAAGCACAAGGCTACTAAGCCTAAAACTATTCTAAGAGGAGATTCATCCAAGGTCCCAAAAGTAAATACAGACACATCTAAGGATACAGATATAATAATCAATTTGTCAGTATAGTAACAAACTTCTTTTTTGCTGGTGTGCCTATGTTTTTGGACACTTCACAAGATGCAAGTGACCCTTTTCAAGGGAATGAAGATAGTGTTACTGGTATTGATGGAAGAGATGAATAAAATGAGACAAAGAAGGAAGTTGAATTTAAGGAAGAACTAAAAGCAAGTTTAGTTGAGGTAGTAAAGGAATCATAAATTAAAGTAGAAGTTAAGAAAGAAACAAATGTATCTGTTTCTCTAGGTTTATTATTGGTAAGTAGTGACAAACCTATGGGCACAGATGTAGAAGGTATGGATGAAGATGAATTAATGAAGTTATCTTACATATATTTTTCTAAGGCTAAGGAGAGATCTGAGCAAAAATCAGAGAGGAAGTCCAGGGTACTAGAAAGAGAAGTTGATAGTATCAACAATCTCCTACCCCTACCTTTCACTTTCCAAGGAAAGGATATAGTAGAAAACTTGAACAAAGTGCTTGATGATTTTGATGTTCACTTTGATTATTTGGAGAAGGCCGTGATAGTTAGAAATGGGAAAGATTACATAGAGAAGAAGCTGGAAGATTTATGTAAGTCAATCAGTTGGGATTTGGGTATCCTAGAAAATACTATCACTAAAGCAAAACTTTGCATAGCTCATGGAACAAAGTTATACAACTATTGTATAAATCCTCTAAATCATCTAAAGAATTTTTAATACATCATTAGTAATGATAGAAAGACTCTGGACACATTAGTAAATAGTGGTGAGTCTCCTCAAAATCTATTTTAGAGTTGGATAAGGAAGTGTCTAGATTGTTAGACAAAATCAGTGTGCTTGAGACAGAGAAGAGGAGAGTGTTCGGTAGATTTGGTGTATTGAGGAGTCTAATCACTCATAAACTATAAATTATGGAAAAACATCTTTCCAACATGGAGAAAGCAAAGAAATATCTTATTGAAGATATGCATACAACACTGAATGCCACAAAAATGTCTTCTTTTGCTTTGAATTAATTAATTCATGTTGTTCAGATCTTAGTAAAAACATGGACTATAGAGGTAAAGATCTTGGAAACCTCTTTCCAAGATGTACTTCACATGGTATGAATTTTTTATGAGAATTTGTGCAAGTTTGATTTTTTTATAGATACTATTTATGATACACCTTTTTCATTGATGTCAAAGAGGGAGTAATAAGTATGAAAAATATGCAATTAGTCCTTTTTCACTAAGTGTTGTCATCAATGCCAAAGGCGGATATTGTTGGTAAGTGGCCTAATCAACATTGTTAATAGGTTGTCATTTATGGCAACAATACTCATTGGCATGATCTCTTGGAGTACAACATTGTGTTGGCAGGACTTTGTGACTGGCTCTACCAACAAAGGATAAGTTTTCACTGGGTACCGGGGTACTCACCAACTCTGCCTAAAGAGGTTTTCTAGAGAATAAATTCTCCTAGCCTCCAAGCACCTGGTAGTCGGGTCTCGATAGTGTGGGGGAGCTAAGTTGGGAAGGTGAATGTTGTGTGAGGGGATAGCTAGTTTTTACTCATCTTCTTGGGGATTTAAAATGGGATGGGGTTTCCTACAAGCATCCATACTTAATAAAGAAATTGTAAAAGATCGATCAAGGATAGATATATGTTTCTACCTATAGTTATGCAATAAATATTCAAACATCAAACTAAGCTCCAATGCAAGAAAACTACACTAAATACCAAATACATAAAGAACCAGTGATTCACATGCATTTAGTAGCAAGGGGAGATAAGATCATTAATCTAAACTAAAACATAGGAGCAAAGAACATAAGAAAAAATACTGCACAAAAGGTGTTTGTTAACTCTAGAGATCATAACAACACATAACAAATAGCCACAAGGTGTTCTTCCTTCTTCATTAACTCAAATGGTTCCAGCATCACTAGTGATTACAATCATGGCTCCAAGGGAGCATTCTAAACTACTAAGAACAAATGAGCATTGAGCTACTGAAAAAAACTGAAAATGAAATGCTAAGCTTCTATTATTTGCTAGACTTCAAAATCATCAATTTTGTCAACCATTGTTATGGCGTCGAACTTCTTATTTATACACAAAGTTTGACGTAAAAATAACCTAATCTAGCTATACACTTGTTGAATATAATACATTATCTTGTGGCCGGTACTACTTGTACCACTTGCAATCACCTAGAAATGTGCAGAGGTCTAACAAGGAAAAAGAGGAAGATAAGAGGATAAATCTAGAAGAATAGGCATAGAGAAGAGTGTTAGGGTAGTTATAGAAGAAATCTGATCATCTTGGTAATTGAGGCTATATGCCTCATAAATGCAAATTGAGGCTTCATATCTTCAATGTGCGCCAGATAATTAATGTGGTAGTGGCACCTCAGGGGAATCACCTGTCAGACCCATCTCTTCCACCTGACATGCCTTATTTGGATCACCTACCTTCTTATCCTTATTAAATGCTTGACAGTGATCGGTCAGCTCTAGGGAACCTAGATGTAGATCACTGTGAATGAATACAAAACTTCATACCTGGAATTTTGGAGTTCAGGAGCTTACGCTCAAAGAATAATGAATTTGCAAAATTGTACCCTATTGGTAAAAATCTCCAGAGATCGAACAACTTTACTGTTCCTTGTATTGTTTGAAGGCCTCCAAAATTTGGCCAATTCCTTCCTCATCTATGTCTTTGACACAGTCCCATCGGTCGTTGAGAATCCTGAATTGTTCATTAACATTGCCGACCCCTTACTTGAATTATGCATCCACTTTCACTGTGTCATGAGCCTGGATTATCATCTTAGTTAGGCGTGACATTTTCCCTCTGTCAAAATCTTTGGCAAACTGGTACCGGGACTCCATCCGTTCATCAAATTTACTTAGTACAAAATCTTCCAGAGCACAAGTCCCGGTAGTGAAGGAATCGACTTGTGAAACCTTGTCACAAATGTTGTATATGAATTCAAAGAATTTTGGACTTCTAAGATTCTATTCTTTAGGACCGCTACCGGTTACTTTCTCACCTCAATTTTGAGGCCAAGTCTAGACTATTGGGCTTGAAGGAACCCAAAGGGTTCATCTCCCAAAACACTTGTTTCGGTGATAACTTCCTATCTAAAGTTCATCATTTCTTCTAGTTTGGACCTCCACTCTTAATACTTTTCCATTTATTTTTCCCATAGGGAGACGACGTCGTTCACCTAGCCCACAATGTTTTTGGCATGATAGAGGTCTGGGAGTGTTGCTACCAAGAACTGCCTTACAGATTTGATTTTCTCAGTGACCCACCCATCCATAGCCTATACCTTCTTCTCCATGGCCTTCAAAGTATCAATATCTCCCTATAGGAGCGGTGTTCTAGATGTAGAGGCTCCCAGATGGATCTCAGCCAGTGGCTATGTTAGTTCTACGAGAAGCCTGAGGAGATTTACATTCTTTTATCTTTCCTCCTTCAACTTCTATGCTTTCTTGTCATATTGGGCCTCAATTTCTTGGATTTCTTCCTTTAACAGGTTCAACTCACCCTATTATCTCTCCTCCCCAGAGGAACTTATGTAACTATATATTCTTTGACCCCTACGACTGCCGCTTCTACATCTAGGGGAGGCATTGTGACTACTATGACTATACTTCCTCCCGAACTGGTCTGAAGGGTATGGATGGTCCAAGCCTTCTTAGGCTTCTTAGCCTCTTGGTTTTGGGCCATCATTTCAGCCAGGGAGAGAGGGACACTTGCTGCCACTGGGGCCTTTCTTTTCCAGGGCTCTACTAGCCATTCTGGCAACTGGGGTGGTCCTACTGCAAAATCTCGGGCATTGTGGTCTTCTTCGAGGCCCTGTGGTGTTTCCCCAGTATTCATAGTCACTTCAGACTATTTTTCTTGTTCCCCAACATTTTCAGTATCTTCCACCTCAGTGGAATTCATATCTGTATCTCTGGGATTTTCCCCTTCTCTAGCATTTGTGGTCTCAAAATCCACATTTCTAGGGTTATCCCCCTCATCCTTTTGTTGTTGTTCTTCCTCGGTGCCATCCACCAGGACATTCTCCTCCAAGAGAACATCTTTTGGATGGGCCAAAGGTGTCTAGCCTAGACCTAACTGTTAGGCTGTAGAGATCACCTCGCTGAATGTTGCACCCTGCGGCCTTTGGAGTGTGACAACTGGGAATAAAATTTCTCCTATAGGTCTGGTTTCCCCAGCCATTGTTGGCTGCTCATCTTGTGTTTTCCTTTTCTCTATATTGGTCCCTAGGACTGCTGTTTCTTCCACATCTCATGGATTCTCTTGTGCCTCTTCTTTTTCCTGCTCTTGTTCTTTCTCCTGGAACTCTTTTTCCAAGGCCACTTCTTCTTGTGTATCGAACTCCTCCACTGCCCTCACCACATTAGCCTGCAAGTTCACCAAGTCTTTCATCTAGAAGAGGTCATCAAAATCATCATGGGGAGGGGAGGTTTCCAGAGGGTCCTCTAGTTTAGAAGAAGGGATAAGTTCCACCTTGGGAACATTTGGCATCTCGGGACCTGCATCTATTCTTGGTGGGGGATGTTGCACCCTTTTCTTCTTTCTTCTTATTTGTAGCAGGGCCCTAGCATCTAGAATAGCTACAGTTTCATCCTCGGCCTCCGTCCACTGGCTCATGAGTGTTTCCAATGAAGGGGAGCCTGTCAAGAGGGTAGATCCCACTAGAGTAACAAGAAGGCCGAGAGAAAGCTGGGTGTTCAATTTTTCACTCAGCTGGCGGGATTCCTCAAGCTGAGTGTGAATCTGTTCCAAAATAGGGAGTGAAGACAGGGGCATAACCTTGGCTAGGGTGCTCTCCTTTTCTTTCCCCTTATTTTTTCTCATCTCAGCCACTCTGGAGGCCAAAGTGGAGCCCCACAAAATTAGACCCCAGTGGGTGATTTTCTTGCACACTTGTGCAAAGTAATCATGGTTGCATTGTATGATGCCCTAGGTGACGTCCTCAATTGTCAAGATCTACAGGGTGTCCCAATCCACCAGAGGGAGATCCATCTTTTCGATCCCTTGTGACTTGTATGATGGGTCCTCCAAAGGCCCACTATCTAAAAAATATTTTGGAAAGGTTTGAAGGTCGAGGCTCTTCATCATCTCTTTGGTCATCCTTGAGTATTTCTAGCCCCAGAGATCAAAATCATCTTGGAAATCAGCCCAAAAATCTTCCATGTAAGGCTCGTGGGGTGCGGATGCTCAGGGTAGTGCTGCATTGATCTTGTCGAGTGGGTCAAAATTGTTTCTTGCTAAGTAGAACTCGGCCAGCCCTAGAATTTTTAACTCATTGTCAGCCTCTTTGGCTGCTGCAAGGCTGTAAGAATAGTTCCCGCAAGTGATCAGGAACGGGATGGAGGTAACCTTCTTTTCTCCATAAAATGCATGGAGCTCCAGGATTTGCCTATAGATCTCCAAAATAATAATCCTATCCCCACAATGTTTGGGGAGTAGGTAGGGCTTTCCAGAGAACCCAATCACCTGAATGTAAGAATGTTGCTAAAATTGAATAAATTAATTACCGTAAGAACTCACCAAGGTCATTTCTTCCTTGGACAATCGGTACCCAGAATCTCAAGTAAGTGTCAAAATGTTTTCGTAAATGAATGTGTCATTTACATGAAAAAAATTGGGGAAGCTGTCTTCCCATTGAATTTGGGGATAATGGTCCCACGAAGCACTCTGGCCAGGCCCATTCCAAAGGATTCCCACTATAACTAAACCCCAGAGTGTGGGTCTTTGTTGTGTTAGTGCCCATAATACATATGAAGTCAAGTAGAACTTCAATGTCCAACTGACGTTGTTCAGTTGAAAATCGACATGGTTGGAGATAATAGTCGCCTAGTCAAAGGTCTATCCATGGGTGTTGATGTAGTATAGAAAATAATACACCCATGCCAAAAATTCCCTGTCATGGGGTTCCCTAAAGATCTGACATAAAAATATGATCCCCACCTATACACATTCCTTGAAATCTCCATGGGGGATTTCCAGCTTCATTTTCTTGTATTCCTTCCTTAGGGACTTAAACTAGTGTGAATTGAGATGTTGTCGGGTGAGCTATGGGACTTTCTCAACTTCCTTCAATGATGCAGCCTGGGAGATGACAGTAGCATTTTTGAACTGGGGGATCCCCAGTCCTGAAGCAAAGGTGGCAGCATCAAGAGTTATTACTATGGTTGCTGGGTAATTCAATGGGAGGGAAGCAACAAGAAAAACTGTATGAGTGGGTGTGTTGTAGTGCTTCACCAAGGAGAGGATCAACTCTAGTGCCTGCACTGAGTAGGGGAAATAGGTGGCTTTGATGATGCCAGAAGTGGCCACGTTCTTACCCAGACAAGGCCCTTTAGTTCTGCCCATGATCTAACCTCTGTGTCGATAATATTTTGAAGTTTGGAATCCACTTTGGATCCCACAAGGACACCATCCCTCAGGTATTTGGATGTTAACCGGAGCTTCTCTAGCATTTTCTCTGCCCTTGTCTCGGTGGCCACCTAGGTGGAGGTGGTTGGGATTTATAGACTTCTAGGAGGAGTTGTTACTTCAGACATTATTTTTTGGGTGACCTGCAACCTGCAAGACTGGACAACCGTTAATACGTGTGTTAAAACATAAAGTAATTTCATAGACTCCAGAGAGTTTAGCACCATTTCACACTTGTTCAAAAGGTGTTAGCCTACATCAAATCCCAAAAATATAGCAATTAACAACTTAGAATTTCATCGACACCCATAGGTTTCAAGGATGTTCTGGTCTATGAAACAATGTGATGAAGGTGGTGGTGTTGCATGGAACCTAGAGTCTAGAGAAACTAGCCATTATTGAAATGACCGGGTAGTGAGCCGTATTGGGCTGATGTGGGTTGTCACATGGTCATGCAATAAATGACATAATGGAACTTAATGGTGACAGATGTCTTGAAACTAATGAAATGAATTCCACTTGGGTTTGTTTTGAATGCTCATACATGGGGGAATTTAATCCCACCATCAATGCTGAAGCAACAGAGGAGAGAGAAAACTACCATGCCTCAAACACATGAGGTGCCAAGTTTGAACCAGGTGGAAGCCAGGTGGGCAAGCTCAAATTTGGGGTCTATGATTCAACAATGCATGGTGAGCTCGTGAAAAGGTGGGTCAGACACGATAAAATACAAAAACCAATGTATAGAGAGACACTAGCTAACCAAATTTACACAGGAAGCTGGAGGACGACAAATTTATAATAGAAAACACTAACTAACCTACAAAATACTAACAACTGACAATAATTTACAACCATTTACAAAGATTTATAGAAATTTACAACTACTCTATGCTATTTATAGGGATTTACACTAATATTCAGAAACCCACAAAGATTTACAAAATGTACAGTGCACGAAAGGTGGACAACCTTCCTGCAAAACCATCCCACCAATAGGTGGCAACAACGAAGACCAGAAGGTCGAAGGCGAACAAAAAAAAAGGAAAACCAAAAAATAAAGAATAAACAAACCGAAAAGAAAAAGAGAGAACTAGGAGGGCCTACCTTAAAACCCAGGAAACATAAAGGGAAGGGCATGGGAGGTGCTCTACAAAAGATAGCTTCACAGAATATGAACACTGAAGACCCTGCAGGAAACTTGGAAGCACGCACAAGCACAAACATTAACTACACCATTAAATGCTCAAAGAAAACACACTTAGCTCACTGGTAATGTTCACAAATCACACTTAATTGTTCTTAATTCACTCAGGTTAAGTTTTCATGGTAAATGTAAAAATGGCAAGTGAAACTCCATTTATACCCTTAGGTGAAAACACACCGCTTCCTTTTGCAAGTCCCAAGAAAAAGGCAAACCTCTAGACTTTGGGCCCAGGAATCCCATGCAATCCCACCTTCTAACAAAAGAGGAAGTAGTGGCAAAGAATCCCAGAGTCCAGAATTTGGTTGGCACAAAGAAACAAAAACACTCTGGGACCAGGTCCTGGAGGGAGAGAAAACCAAAAAGAAAGGAAAACAACGACCCCGTAGAGGCAAAGGCCGGAAGAAAACAAAAGAAAAAGGAATAAGGAAAAAGAAAAAAAGGGGGACCCAAAATTTTTCCCAACAAAGTTTAGGGACGAGTATGCAGGGCATAACAAATAGTTTTGGATATTCAGTTTTTTAAAAATGACTAAGTCCAGAATGCAGTTTACAGGGTACAATCTCAAGTTTTAGTCAGTGAGCACAGTATATGGAGAAATAAGTCATGTGATCTTATAGGGAGACATTTTGGGATATAGTAGACCTCTATTTATGGTCTCTTGTATTTTGGAATTGATCTCTAAGAGTTACAACATGTTGAAGACAGGCAAAGACAATACAAATAGTGATACAGGGAAGTTGAATGGTTGTGATGTTTAAGGGAGTAATTTGAGGAATCCAGAAGTGCTACTTTGGATTTGGATTGGGTCCTACCCTAATTTTGTTAGAGTATGATATGCTAACTATGGATTTTATATTTGGTTAAGTGTTAGACACATTTTGTAATGTTCTTGTAAATCGACTGGAAGAATCTTTTTGAGATCGGGTATATAAGTAGAGTTATTTTATGATGGGAAGATAGATGTGATGTGTGTGGAATGCATAGATGCATTGTGATGTCAGGACCAAACAAAATTTGATGTGATCTATAATTGGGACTACTTAAGCATAACATATACTTGTATTGTTCATTCTGATAAATCTTTGTAACAAATCAATATTTCTTTGTAAGAGCAATGTGCTCATTGTACACCCCTAACAGGGTTTCTATCCTTTAACATGGAGATGTACTAAATGTAATATTCATCTCCTAATAGGTCTAGGTCTCCTAACATGGACACTATACTCTTAGTGCATTATTTGTGGGTATCATCCCTATTGGGGATTTCCCTTGGCTATGGTTTCCTCATGAACAAATCATGGTGTTATGAGTTGTTTACTTTATGTGCATATTCTATTTATTTTAGTTATTGCATGGTTCAGTTTTAATTGGTTAAATAATCTTATAAAGTATTGTAATACTTACTCACCCCCACTCTTAGTATTACATAATGCTAACACTTATTTTTTCCTTAATCCTTCCTAATTTGTACAAATCAAGGTAGGATCTTATCTAGAAAGAATCCTCCCCTATTTTCCTCCAATTGAGAAATTCTCCCTTCCTTTTATGGTCTTGGAATTTTCTCTCGACATCAAAATCAACTAACCTTCTAGATCCTGCAAAGTTTATAGGTCATGTCCTCCAATAACAAAAAAACATCTTTTAGGAGGGGTGCAGTCAAAGTTTGGCTGCACCCCCTAAGGGTGAGGTAGAAGTTTGACTTTACCCTGGGGTTTTTTATCCTAGATTGGGCCTTAGGTCCTATTTGGAACATTCATTAGGGTCCAAGATCCATGTTCAATGACTATAATGTTTTTTTTTAATGCACTAAAAAATGATCTCCCTCTCTCTTCATTTTCATATCTATGATCTATGATCTAGAACCTATGATATACATGTGCATACATTCAAAAGTGATAATTGAGCAAGAAATCAAGCATGGTATTGAGAATGCAAGTGTAAATTCAAGTGGAATTCAAGTATTCAAGTACTCAAGGTGTTTTATATACATCAAACTTCTTTCCCCATTGAGGCCAAGAAAAGGAGTTTCTTGGAAGGACATTGGCATCATTTCTTCATTCTTCAATCATTCATTGGCAATTTATAAAACATATTCATAAGATTTTATCTTTTGTATATTTCCTTTTGGTTTTTGCGTGGATTCAAAACTATTGCATCAACATTCTTGATCACATTAAAAGAGGTAAGAGTGTGTACATTGCATGATACACTTAATTTCCATATCTAATCTTTGTTGCATGTCAACATTCCTTACTTCATTTCAAATATAATCTCTATTATATGTCAACATTACTTACTTCATTTCAATTCAAGGTTAATTCCTAAGTTGGATCTTAACCAAGGCAAGCCCCCCTTCTAAAAACAATTTGCCTTTTTTGATGTGCAAGAACAAGTTTCAGTATCTGTGAAGATGGATCTAGGTATTTTGGGGTCATTTTAGAGATCATAATCAGAAAGTACACAGTTTCTAATAAAGGGGTGCAGTCAATTCTTGACTTGTACTTGAAAATTCAACATGTTCCTTGGAGGATCAAAATTTCACAGTCAGGAATTACAGGTGTTAGGGTCCCAAATCTAGAAAAATTTCCTTCTATGACCTCGTAGTGGCTGGAAATTGCAATTTCAAGGCTCATAACCTCCTAATTCATTTCAAGTTGCACAAATATTTCTCCAATGTTTCATTTAATTTTAGATCTACCATTGTATTAGTAATCTTTAGTTATTTTTCATATATGTACTTGTTCTTTAATCAATTAGTCGAATCCATTAATCCCTTAATAGTGGAAATAGGTCTTATCCTCCTGCCTTTGCATCTAGGTTTTGTATTTACACTCTTCATCTTGGGTTGTGCTATTCAAGCATAGGTATAATGAAATTGGGTTTGTCTATTTCCCACAATGTCATAGAAATATTTTGGTGAGTGATCTCTACCTTAATATTTCTCACCATTTTCCTTTATACAATTCATAAAGTAAGGATATAAAAGACTTAGGTAACTAAAAGTCAAAATATATTCCTTTTAACACAATTAAACTTCACCCAACATACAAGAATTAAAGTTTTTGTATCTTTTTAGATGGAAGGGAGAGCGAGAGTAGGAGAAAGAGAAAATTTGAACATGTGCAAGAGTGGGAACAATGGCATAGCTGGTTTGTAAGCTGGCAGATGATGTTAAGTGGGGGGGTGAATTGTTGGATTTAGGTGGTCAGGTTGATGGTAAATAAATGAAGAATTTTGAGGATAGTGGGGCTTTGAAAGATGGGGACCCATGGGTTGATAGTGGGGCTTCAAAATATGGGGACCCTTGGGTTTTGGAAATTGGGGTAAGGTGGATTCAAAATAGGTCGACCGCCCCTGGAAGGCATCGTTTGGAAGGAAACCAACTGGAAAATCATCTCTTCTAGAAGTCAATAACATCTCCAATCTATCTAAAGATGAGTTTGTGATCTTATCCTAGATCGGGTTCTAGATAAAACCATAGCCTTGATGGATTTAATGTTGGTTGGGAAGTTTTTTGGAGCCTGATCGAACATAGACAATGTTCATAGCTTTGTTAAGAGAAGATGGTATCTAAAGGGTCAGGTGTACATTGCGGCGATGCCCAAGGGGTTTTTTTCATTCTCCTTTATCAACATATAGGATATGAATAAAGCTCTTTATGGAGGCCCCTGGGTTATGTGTAATTCATCCTTGGCTTTATGAAAATGGGGACCAAACCTTGATCTGAATGACTCTTTTTTGGATTCAGCTCTTGTCTGGGCCAGCTTCCTAGGACTCCCTTTGGAATACTAGAGTGAAAGAGTTTTCAAAGGGATTGCAAATTTTTTTGGAGAAATTTAGCTTTGGATCCAGCAGCTGCTTCAAAACTGAGATTGGTGCATGCCAGGATTTGTGTTAATGTTTGTAAAACAACAGATTTTCCAGTGACTATAGACTTAGTTTCAAAGATGGGTAAATGGAAACAACCTTTGGAGTTTGAGTCTTTACCCTTTTATTGTTTTAATTGCAAAAAGGTGGGTCACTGGGCTAAGAATTGCCCACTAAAAGCCAACAAGGTGAAGGATAATCAGAATGCTGAGGCTAAGAAGAACAATTCTGTGTGGCGACCAAAAAATACAAGTATTAATGGTATTATTGAAGAGTCAGTGAAGGAAAATGTGGAGGAATAGAACAAAACTGATTGGTTGGGGAAGGAATCAAAAGGATCTGATGATCTAGGTAATAGGAAGAGGGAATCAACTGATTTTAGTCCTTTGGAAGATAGTTTAGCTTCCCAAGTTGAGGTATGTAATGGGTTTCTTCCTTCTCCTCAATTGAGGGTGAATGAAGGTGGTTTAAGCAAAGATCTTGGGGTCAACCAATTTTTTCCCTTGGAGTCCCAACAAGAGAATTGTAAGGAAGGATTCCAACAAAACCCCAAGGGAACTAGAGAAGAAACTAAGGAGGGAACTCAAACTGAATCGGAAAGTATTCTTTAGAAATTTGAGAATGTGTTCCCTATCTTATCTAAATAGATAAAATTTATCTTATCTAAATAGATAAAATTTAATTATGCCTAGGGATGTAATATAATTAGTGAAACTCCATATTTTGATGTCTTTAAGGAAGAAAGAGGAAGTGAAGATATTCCTATTATTCCTGAGACTCCCACAAGTTTTGCTAGGGGGTTTACTCCCCGATAAATGAATTTCAAGAGACTGAGAAAGATAAAATTTTATCAGTGAGTGGAAAAAAGAACAAAAAGGGGAGTGACTTCCTAGCTTCCCCTTTCCCCCAGGTAGGAGTAACTACAAGAATAAATAAAGAAGATGTCAGAAAGAAAAAAAAATGGACTAGGAAGAAAACTGGCCAAGAATAGAAAGGAGAACGACAATTGGTAGGATGTGGTAGATGGAAAACAAAGGACCATCCTTGAGGCTTTCTCCCCGAAAAGACAATGAAGATTATTTCATGGAATTTAAGGGGATTGAATGCCCCTCATAAACAATATATCCTGAGGAATTGGTAAGAGACCATAAACCTGATATTTTTCTTGTTCAAGAAACTAAAATGAGTAAGGAAAAAGTTGAAAAAATTAAGATTTTCCATAGTTGTGGGATTAGCAGCAGTAGCTCAGTTGGGGCTTCTAGTGGGACAATTCTTTTTTGGAACCAGAAGCTTATATGTGGTGAGGTCCTATTTGAAGAAGGAAATATGGGTTCTATTAGAATGCATAACATTAGAAACAATTTCAATTGGGTTGTAACTAATATCTATGCCCCTAATACTAACTTGATAGAGCTAAATTTTTTAATAAGCTGGCAGAGTGTAGGAAAAATTCCAAGGATGAGTGTTGGTTTGTTATGGGGGATTTTGATACTCCCTTAAATGAGGCTGAAAAAAATGTGGGTATTAATTCTTAGATGGAAGGTAGAGTGGATCTTATGGATTTTATTAATGCTCAAGCTCTTTTATAATTGGACCTACATGGTATCAATTATACTTGGTCTAATAGGAGAGTTGGAAAAGACAAAACTCAGGTTAGATTGGACAAAACTTTATAAATCTCTCATGTGTGGCTATCCAAATTTTCATGCTCCCTTTTTGCTTTTTCTAGAATCAATTTACACCACTTCCTGATTTCTCTGGTTGCGAACCCCATTTTTGGTCATAGGAATTATCCCTTTCAATTTGAGAAGATGTATACATTACACCCAAACCTAGAACAAAGGATCCACTTATGGTGGAACATTAAAGTGGAAGGCACAACCTTGTTTAAGGTGGCTAAGAAACTGAGATTCATCAAATAGAATATTAAAGGATGGAATACAGGTGTGTTTGGGGATATCTTCCAACAAAATAATGATGCAAAAAAGGGCCTTAAGGATATCCAGGATATCATCCAGCAGAAGGGGATGACAAAATCCCTTAGGGATCAAGAGAAGATTTCCTTAGTCAAGTATCATAATATTATTGCTAAAGAAGAAATTTTTTGGAGACAAAGATCGAGGGCCCTTTGGCTTAAAGAAGGTGAAAAAATACCAAATTATTTCACCTTACTACTCTTAAGCATAGAGCTTCCAATAGATTTTCTCAAATTTCTAAAGGTGATAGGATCATCAATAATAAGGATGAGATTAAAAAGGAAGTTGTCCATTTTAATTCTTTACTTTTCGGGAATGATGTCAATTTGGATATTGCATATCAAAATAAGATTTTATATATTTTCCCCAAGATTCTTTTAGAGAATCAAAATAAGGATCTTTCTGCTATCCCTTCTCTAAAGGAGATTAAGGTTGTGATCTTCTCTTTTGCATGGGACAAAGCCCCTGGGCCGGATCGATTCCCCATATTTTTCTTCCAAAAATTTTGGCATATTCTGGAGAAGGATATTTCTAATGTTGTAAAAGAATTTTTGGCAATCAAAGTATGCTAAAGGAAATCAATGCTACCTTCCTTTTTCTTATTCCTAATAATTTGGTAGCAGACACTTTTGACCAATTCAACCTATTAGTCTTGGAAATTCTTTTTACAAAATTATATCAAAGGTGCTCACTACAAGGTTACTTTCTATTCTTCCTTTGCTGATTGTTCCTCAATAAAATGGTTTTGTTCTAGGTAGGCAGATTCTTGGTTCCATCATCACTATTCATGATAATATCCATTCTTTGGCCACTACTGGTAAAAAAGGTTTTCTCTTAAAATTGGATCACTCCAAAGCCTATGATAGAGTCGATTAGAACTTCATGTGCAAAGTCTTGAAGAAATTTAGTTTTGGGGATAGAGTTATCTAAATAATATTCCATCTAATTTCTACTGCCTCTTTTGTTGTCATAATTAATGGAACTGCTTCAAATTTTTTTAAGAATTCTAGAGGATTAAGTCAAGGTGACCATATCTCTCCCATTATTTTTATAATTATGGTTGAATGTTTGGGTAGATACTTGCATAAATTGGTTATGTCGGGATCTATCCAGGGGTTGCATCCTTCTTCAACCAATATGGTCTGCTCGCACACCCAATTTGTGGATGATACTATTACTATGGGGTCTTCCACATTGAAGGAAGCTAGAACTATGAAAGAAGATCTCAATATATATAATAGAGCCACTTGTCAACTAATTAATTGGAATAAGAGCTCCCTATTTTTTATTAATACTTGTGAGATTAAACAAAGAAGAATGACTCACATTATGGGATGTAACATTAATAGTTTCCCTTCCACCTATCTGGGGCTCCCTCTTGGTTTGAAAGTGCCTAATTCTTTTTGGATATTTTTAATTAAAAAGTTTAACAAAAAAATGTCTGGCTGGAAAGGGGTGCTCATGTTTGAAGCTGGAAAATTAACTTTTCTAAAATCCACTCTCCAAAATATGGTCATTTACACTCTTAGCCTCTTTAAAATCCCAGAAAAATAGGATAAAATTTTTAAAAGTATCCAAAAGAGGTTTATTTAGTCTGGATTTGAGGAGAGGAATCATATCCCTTTGGTGGCTTGGGAAAATGTGTGCACACCAAAAAAATGGGGTGTCTAGGATTAAGACCTATAAGGGTGATCAATAAAGCTCTCTTGGCTAAGAAGGTTTGGATAGTATATGGAGAAGATAAAGAGTGACATGGAATTTTATATGTAAAAATAAATAACTATATAATCTTCCTTCCTTAGATCAATACCTTAATAGTGAGGAAATTGTTGTTGGTTTTGAGATTTTGAACAACATAAAAAAAGCTAGAGAAATTGTTGCTAAAGGGAAAAGATGGAGATTGGGGAATGGAAAAAAGATCAATTTGTGGTAAGATGTTTGGCTACTGGATAAACCTCTATTTAATCTCCCTTATATTCATAATGTTGTGGAAATATGTAAATCTCAATATGGTCAAAATGTGAAAGATTATTGGTTAGGCAGTGGCTAGGTGGATTTCGCTCTTGTTAGTAACTCTCTGTTATTGATAAGTAAAGATATTTTAACTTTACAAATCTTTGATGATAGGGAAGATTCCATTGTGTGGAGAATTACACCTTCTGGATAGTTATTGGTTGCTTTCGCCTCTGATGTGCAAGTTGAAATTCCTTCCAGTAACCCTTTTTGTTCAAAATCCTGGAATAATATTCTTGCCCCTAGAAAATTGATATTTTTTTCTAAATTTAATTCAAAATAAGATTCTTACTATGGATAATCTTATTAAAATGGGTTTCTTCCTTCCTAACAGATGTTTTTGTTGTTTGGATGAAGATAATGCCAGTCGCCTTTTTTTGCATTCTCCTTTTTCTCAATAGGTTTGGTTGCTTCTTCTTTAGAAATGGAATATTAGCTAGATATTCCCTTTCTCTCTCTAGGATTTCTTCCAGAAGTGGATATGTCCAAGCTCTAAAGAGAATTTTTGTTGTGCTTGGAAATTGGCTGCCCCTCTTGTAGCGTGGAATCTATGGAAAGAGATAAATAATAGAATATTTAGAGAGAAGCAGTCCCATCCCTCATTTGTTAGTGAGAAATATTTTGGGGGGATTCATGAAAATCTAGCGACTGAATTCATCCAGAAAGCGGATTGCAACTAGCATGTAATGGATTTCTAGAATTTAAATGACACCAAGTCAAGAAACAAAGAGCGGGAAAATTGTGTCTAGATCTCCCCTCCTGATGGTTGGGTCAAAATTAATTTTGATGGTGCTACAAAAGGAAATCTAGGTATTGCAGGGTGCGATGGAGTCATTAGATACTACAGAGGAAAATTTATTGTTGCTATCTCGGTCTCTTTGGGATCCCAAACCAACCATGTGGCTGAAGCCTTTGGGGATTTCTATTCTCTAACCCTTGCTAAGAAATTAGAGTGCAAAAACATATGGGTCGAAGGTGATTCTTTGAACATAATTAAATGCCTCATAGGTGATTTTCCCCCTTCATGGACCATAGAGAAATTGATTGAGAAAGCCAAAACTATTATTAATTTTTTTTCTAAAGTCCATATATCACATGCTAACCAATGTGGCAAACAACTTGCTAACCACGTCATTAAATCAAATGATGTCAAGTTTTGGGAGGATTATAATGATCTCAATGATGAAACTAAAGACATTATTAATTATGATAAGATCATTAGCAGAGAATGCAAGTTACCTATTAATGATGGTTAGCAGATCAAGGACTACAGACTATGTAAGTGGAGATTGGAAAACATGGAGTGAGGATAGTAGAAATAATTATGCTTCCTCATCACATGCTTTATGTGTTGTTTTTTGTGTCTTCATTTACTCTACTGAAGGCAATTATTTAGGTATTTATTTCTCTAAGATTTGGAAGTGCATTGTTGAGTTGAGTATGAGAAAGATGGGAGGTGATTTGAAAAGGGAAGAGCCTAATAACTGTATGGAGGTGAAGAAGAAGGCTATGGTGATAAGTCAATTACGTAGAAGTTTATTGAGGGATTGTTGTCAATCAGGATTGTGCCTTATAGCTGGATGCAAAATCTATCCATCCTATTGAAACATGGAAATATTCTCCTTGCTGGATGAGAGAATGAGTCTCCAGATTCTAGGTCGGTTCCTATTCAATTTGGAAATATCACCTAAAACTAAATGCGTATGTGGGAAAGAGGTAGAAGGATAATATGAATACCTAGAAAAAAAATAAAGGAGGTGATACACCAAACAATTTTTTTGTAACTTTGAATGAATTAACATGAATCACAAAAATACCAATGGCTCTCAATTCTCAGACAAACATGAAACTACAACAAATTTTCTATGCAAGGATCTGGAATCCTTAGCTTTGAAAGGGAAACTAGGTTTCACTAATTTTTAGCAAAGAACTAGGGCTCACAAGCAAAGACCTGTAATAACAAGTATCAATATTTGAATATGCAGCAAGGGATATAGCTTAAAATAAGGATAACAAAACCTAAAAGCAAGAAAATCCACAATATGCACTTCAAACCAATGAGAAGGAACCACTGTATCAATATATCAATGCTGTCAAAACTCTGCTACAAAATGCCCTTACAATACATTCACAAGTCTGCAATGTGCAAGAACATGTGAAGAAAAGAAGGTCCTCAAAAATGAGGTCAAAATACAATGATATAGGCATCGAATCTGAAAGGGTCAATGCATGAAGAAACTCCATAAAATAAGGAGCTAAACTATCAGAAACTGAAGTCTAAGTGCTCCAACAACTCCACCAACCCATGCATAACCAAAGTACATGCAACTCAAAATCCCCCCAAAACTGCTCCAAAACTCCATAAAACATGCAAAATTAGTGGGGGTCATATATGAAGACAAATCCCACCAAATCAGGGCCATAACTATTGGAAACTGGGGTATAAGTGCTCCAAAAGATCCCCAAAATAGATGACAACTGAACTGTAACTCCAAATTGTCCCCAAGTGCTGTGAACAACCACTAAACTTCCCAAAAAATGATAGTGAACAGAACCTCTCTCCAAAAAATGGGCATAGAACGAGCAGCCAACTGAAGTTAACCCCTAGAAAAGTTTAACTCAACCTATGGCTTGACTCCTAGACAAGAACCCTTTAATCACACTTAGAATAATTAATAATTTATTGTCTTATAATTATGACAAATAATTATTATTATCCAGTACAATAAAGCATGCAATAAGAAAACTCCTCTAAAATCAATAATTGTTTATTTATTAATTTTTTACCTAATTTTGCTCTAATATATTTAATTTAGAAACAAATAATAACTTATTTGTTTTAAAAATTGGATATTTAAAAGTGATATTAGGTAATAATTAACAAGTAAATAACTAGATCAAAATTTATCTAATAATTAATTATTATTTAATAATATTCTAATATATTATATTTAGAAACAAATAATAACTTATTTATTTTAAAAATTAGATATATTAGAATATGAACTAAGTAATAATTAATTTAATAAATAAATAAATAATGGACTCCTTAATTTATTTATTTATTACTATAAAACTTAAATCTATATATTTAATTTCTAAAATTAATAATCCTCACCATTAATTTCAAATTAAATATATAGATCTCCTTTCAATAATAAGTAAGTAAAATAAGGAGAAGAAACTTTAGGGAAAAAAATATCAAAATTTATAACTTATTTAAACATAATATAAATCAAGAATCAAAAAGTGAGTAACTTAATAAATATTATAAATAAAAAATCCATTAAATTATTCACTTCTTTGATTCTTTTTTTAAAATATATTATAAATAATAAATAATAAATTTCTATTTATTTTATATCAAAATACAAGTAAGAATTCTTATTAAACTAAATTTATGAGTTAATAAATAACATTAGCAATGTTATTTATTAATCCATGAATTTTGTTTAATTAACATTGCTTTGTTTTTAATATAAAATAAATTATCCTAAATCTATGCTATGCTAGACTTAAGGGAAGACTTACCTTACACTAAGCTATGGAAGCAAAAGTCTAACCCGAGAAGAAACAATAAGGCAAAAAAGAAAACATGCTTTACATAGTGTAAAACCCTAAAAATACTTCATTCGCTTCATTTGCTTTTTGGATCTCCTTTCTTACCACTCTGCTCCAGTCGCTTCCAAGGGTTTGAAGCTATGAAAAAATGGTGTTGTTGCTTTGCTGTTGATTTATGGTCGCTACTTCATGCTGCCTCTGTGAACATGAACAGAAAAAAAAAAAGGTCGCCATTAAAGAATCTTTGTCTCCCTACTGAAAACATGGCTTCTTCTGGAAAACATGACCTCTTTGCTTTAACTGTAAGAAACAAAACTCCTTTAAAATGTGGGTAAGAGCTGTTAAGTTTCCTGAGTTATATCATTGGTTGGAAATTTCAAGTTTATGTTCTTTATTTCATAATCTGTCATAAAAATTAGATATCTGGTCGCCATGAAAGGATCTCAACTTCCCACTATATATTTCTTTACTTGCATTTTCTGTAGTTGAGATTTTGTTATTTTCAAAAATGAAATATGTATCTTCTTTGGCTTCCATAAAATGAGAAGAAACAAATATTGTTTTCCTTTTCAATGAACAAGTCTCTCTAAAAAAATAAAAAAACCGTGGCTGTCAGTGCAAGAAATTTCTGGAAATCTACATTTTTCTCTAAAAATGTGGTTGTATCTGTTGTTTCCTAAGTTATATTCTAAAAAATTGTGGCTTCATTTGCTGTTATATGAAACCCTGAACCTGGGCATTAACCATGGCTTAAAAGAAAAACTTGTTGCTTTTAAAGTTTTCAAAAACTGCATCTGGGTATATATAAAAAGTAGTTATGTTTAAATAAAACTTTCCTTTTGAAAATTTAAAACATGAATATGGAGAAAACACTGCATTATTGTTCCGCTGTAGAAAAAATGAAGAGAATTGATTATGCTAATAGAAAACCATTTTTCCTTATGTTGAAACATGGCCATATGACTGTTTAAGATTTTTTCTTTAAAAATGCACATCTGGGTATGAAGAAAAAATGTTAAAACTATCAAGAATTTTTTTTTTGTTATAACTAAAACCACCACATAAGTATTATTGTTCTGAAAGTGGCCATCATGGAATAATTTATCTTGCTTCATGCTATTGTTGTATGAGAAAGACTGCTATTCCATTGAACACTACTTGAAAGAAACAATTGTTGTTTTGGAAAGAAAATCCCAAAGGCTGAGACTACCATCCGATGTTAACCCCATTCTTGCCAACTTGCATCTTTTCCTTGTGTTGTAGACTTCCTTTTCTATTGTTTTCATAGCACTGTCTTCATGCATTGTCAATATTCATTGTAACTAACAACTCCATGACATGATCACATTTTGCAGAAATATTTAGTATTCTTTCCTTTGTTTTGTTATAATCACAAGCTGAAACACTTTATTGACTTCATGTAAATCTGATTCCAGTAATTATGAATCCATCTGAACCCTTATGAAACTATACACATAATGTTAACTCGTAGAAGCCTTGAATTGATGGCATTGTTATGCTCTTTGTTTGTATGATGACCATCTCATTGTACTCTTATGACTGTTGTAGATCACTGTTTTCATGAGTTGAACTCATTGTTTATGTACCATCCTTCAACCATTGCTTAGTATAATCATATAATATTATCACTCCAAAAAATGAATACCATTGTCTTTAACGATCACATCACTGCCTTTTCCATTGTTCTATTAATGAATGCATTTTCTTTCTTTTCATCATGCAGTGACTTATGAAAGTAATAAGGATTACCACTCAATCATTGAATAATGTTAAATGAAGTTTCTATGCACTCTTAAAATGAACATGAATCTTTCTTGCACCGTACTTGTCAAATTTATAGCAATTTATAACAACACTTGTTTATAAGAAAACACTATGATGCTCTTGTCATCCTCATAACACTATTTTTTCCCACTGAATTTCTGACCTGATACTATGAAAATGATTTGAGTAAAATACAAATCTGACACACACCTTGCCTTAGTAAATGAATTCACATGCTTGTTGATTACTTCTTAGAAACTGAAAATTATGCTCCATCATGACATGAATATACCTCCTTGAGTATAAAACTGCTTTTTATGACAGTCAATACTTCATAAGATAACTTCCTATAGAAAAACAAGATAAATACCTCCTGTAGCATTTTTGCAGCAATATAATCTTTTGTAGCAACTCTGAAAACCTTCTGAAAATCCTCCTATAGAACTAAATGATTAATTTAGAGGTTGAAAGGTTTCATGACAGAATGTCATGTCCCTTTGACAACCTGTCTTCAATAGCAGCATTAATTTAGTCAGAAGGTCCCATACTTATAATGTATGTATGCCCCCTCTACAACCTCCTTAATTGGTCTTACATGACTTCAGTTGGAAGATTTCACATCTGTAATGTACGTGTGTCCCTTCAACAACCTACTTGGTCTTCATACCTAAATCTGTGCATGAAGCAAATAACATTAGTATAAAAAATGATTTTCTCTCTATTTTCTTCCTTCTCCTTTGCATCTTTTAATGCTTTACCTGCATAAGCATATTTTTTTTTCTAGAGTAGTGTAGAGGTATTAGGAAAGATTTCATTGCTCAGTTCTTTTGAACTAACTCTCTTTTTCCATTCTATCTTACAGGCTCACCAAAGATGGAGATGCAGCCTAGATTTTCAACACAAAGCCAATGATCACTTCCCCATATAGGCAATGGAGGCTTTCCCTTTATCCCTTTACTTCTTTATATTTGCAATGTGTTTATTCAGATGTAGTGTTAATAATTTCCATGGCTTGTGTGGATCTAAATGCATTGTACGTATTCTAAATGATTGAAATCTAAACATCATCATTGTACCTTTGTAAAATAGCATTTGAATAATATGTCATGAAAATGCATTGTCTTTGTACTTATATTTCAGATTTGAATAAAAGTGAACAATTTAATCAATTTTTTCTGCATTTTGTACTCTACTTCTGCATTTAATGAATTCTATAATTCATAACAGCAATTATTCAATCCATAATTCAATGTAGAAGTAGCAACAACTTAGAAATTTAGTATACAAACTAAATTGGTAATAGGGATGATAGAACGATTTTAGTAAGGTGGACTTTACGGTTGATCTCATTGTACATGTCACTGACATTCCAAACAAGGGTCTAAATTTCTACAAAAATTGTAAGGTTTTAGATATGGCAACCAAGAAATTCTTTGAAATAAAAAAAAGACAAAGGTAAATTTGTTGATGCTAAAGTGAATGGTTTCTATGATGTTAATAAAACTAAGGATGTTTCGCAAAAGGTTCTGATTGTGATAATGGAATATGTGACCATGGATGAGATATTTACTAGGGCTTAGTTGCACCATTTTGTGCAACTGAACCATTTTAGATACAAAGATTTGGTTAATAGTCTGTTTTATTTGCATAGCTCTCTGTCTAAGAGTTTAATTGAAAATAGGAAGAAGTAAAAGAAGATTGTGTTGCATGAGGGCCTCATTTTATTAATATTTGAGCATATAAGGGATAATATCCCTAAGCCTCTGAACAAAACCCCTGCTATGGGTAAAGGAAAAAGGAAAGTTGAGTGTTACATTGAGGGGAGTGTTGTTCCCTTTTCTTGCTGATATAAAAATACCCTCTGAAGGTTCACTCTATTTATCCCTAACACTGATTCAGCATAGAATAGAATAATAGAAACAAGGTTTTTGAAACCTTCTGCACTTTGAGCTCCACAAACTCGGGCGAGAATACCCTTAACAACTTAGAATAATGAAATCACTAAATTATTCAAGCTTGCTATTGGTGGAATTACAGGAGATGTTCACTGTAACTTTTACTGAAACAGACCGAAATGAAAGTAAAGATTTTGATTTAAATGATGATAGTCATCTCACTGAACAAAAATAGACCAGTGCTCAATCCTAGGGCATGGAGTCATATATAAATGGTTTTAAAATATCATGATTGAGGACAAT
>MU224015.1:388631-411689 GCA_018584345.1 Thuja plicata
AGTAGGTGGCATGCATCCATTGGGAGTACATCACACAATATTCTATCCATATACTTCCCTATTGAAAAATTCACCCATGCTTTCTCATTAACAAGAACATGCTGACCCTTATTCAACCATGTTACTCAGTATGGATTTGTATGGAGTATTTTTGTCAATCCTAACTTGTTGATTGCCTCCTCTAAGATAATGTTATCAGTAGACCCTGAGTCTATAATCATCTTACAAACTTTCCCAAGAATATTGCACTTCACTTTGAATAGTGCCCTCCTTTGCTTGGCTTCTTCTTTGACCGGTTCTTTAATGAGTATTCTCCTAATCATGAGATTCTCTCCACTTTCTAAATCAAGGTTGATTTCAGTGCCTTTACCACAGTTATTGTCTTCTTGTGCAATGTAATTCACTCTTTTATCACCATGTGAGCTTGAAGCTTTCTCTGGGCATCTATAGGCTGGATGGCCTATTTGGTTGCAATGAAAACACTTCACATTTACAAAGTGTGAGGCTCTGCCTGAACCTCCAAATCTGCCTCTTCCACCACCTTGGAATCCTCTTCCTCAATTCATGTTGCCTCTACCACTAGACTCATTGACTATCTTAGTCAATTTAGCTTCACCTTGAGACCTATAATCACTGCCTCTACCTATAAAATTGCCTACAAAGTTGCATCTTCCTCTATTTTCTTTGCCTCTACCTCTTCCTCTTGAGGTCTGATCATGCTTCCTCTTTCTCTTCTCTTCTATCTTAAGAGCCATTTGATAGCATTGTCTCACACTTGTCAAAGTAGAAAGACTCATCTCCTCTTGTATAGACCACTTGAGTCAATTTTGGTATCTAGCCAACCTAATGCTTTCGTCCTCCACTATCTTGGACCTTAAGCATAACTTCTGAAACTCCTTTGTATATGCTTGAACTTCAAGGTCTTTCTGTTTGAGATTTTGTCTCTTTCTATGCATTTGAACTTCATAATCATCTAGGAGATAAGTTTGCTTCAACTTTGTCAACATAACTTTCCATGACACAATAGGACTCTTGCCCTCTTTCTCCCTTTCATTCTGAACAAATTTCCACCAGGTAAGTGCTGGTCCTCTTAATCTCAACTTAGACACTTTGATTTTTTGAGCATTAGTCACCCCATCACATTCAAAATTATTCTCAAGGCTGTCTATCCAATCTAAAACCAAATCAGCATCCATTTGTCCACTAAACAATGGCACACCCTCGAAGGCTTTACCAATCAAGGCTTTGAGTGCCTTCAAGAAGGGTTCCTCAGGTAAGACCAGATCAGGGGTAGGTGTCTCTTCATCTAAGTCCCACTCCTTTCCCTTAGCTTCTCTTTCCTCTTTTTGGTCTACCTTGTCCTTTACACTATCTGCCTTAGCTCAGACTTCATCCAAGAGTTGTTCCATTTGAGCCAATCTCTCTCTCAGCAACTTTTTATCCTCTTCTTGTTCTTCAACTTTCTTGGCCAATTCAACATTGGTCACCATCCTACTAGATGCACTAGATTCCACACTTGAATCTTTGGTCTGCAACATCCACTGGCTGCACTACTTCTTCTTTTCCAAATCTTAAACTTTGGCTCTGATACCACTCTGATAGGGAGCCTCCTTGGTAACCTTCTAAGTTTTCTTTAAACTCCTGTTAGGCCCCTCCTAGGACCTCTAGGACTCCCTCAATCCACCCTCTACCACTTGGAAGAATCAATTCTTCTCTCCAACCAAAAAGCTACCTATCTTGTCAAAATCACCATTCTTGTGTTCTACAAGAACCTTCCACTCAAACCACTCCAAGCCCTAAACTCAAATTTTGATTTGCAGGAGGGTCAGTGCTTCAATAAAATCCATTTTTGGATTGAAACCTAGGTTTGGAAACACCAAATTGAACCATCTTCCCATCAAGTTCTAGTTTCCTGATTTTCAGGCCTTGTAGCCTTTTTGCACAATTAGGCCTCCTAGTTTTTAGGACAGCACTTTTTCAGTGCAAAATTCCCAAAGAACCCCCAAATCTTTCTTGATATCTTGTAAGTAGAGAAAAAACCCACAAGGATTCTAGGTCACTTGGTCTGACACTGTCCGTACACCCTACTTCTAAAATATGGCTCTTTTCTTGGTTTTAGACCAGTTTTGGGTCTTTTGGTTCAAAACCTAGCATGTAGATTTCTTGGGAACTCCTCCACTTTTTGGAACACCTGCATAACATCCTTTAGTACACCCATGGCCTTCTTGTCTCATGAGAACACCCCCTGCAACTTTTAAACCAACTGTCACTTGCTCTTCCTAACCGGGCTATGGATGTAGCTCACCTAGGGAAAGTGTTTAAAAATTCTTTCAAGCACTTTCAAAGCTCCTCCTTCCATATTATTGAAGCTCCATGGACCTAGTCTCCATTCCCAGGTGGCTGTACAAAACCAATGGTGGGAAGTGGAGTTAGGTCCACATCTTTGCTCCTTGGCCAAAACTAGACAACAAACAGTCCAAAACTGAAATAATTTACAAAACACAAACAAAGAACAACTACAAAGAAAACTAATGATTAGAAAAGCTTGGTAACATGCAAAACAATGGATTCTAATAGTCACAGTCTTAATTTCAATCCATTCACAATAACAAAAACCAAAAAAACTTCAAATCTGTTGTCTCCTCATTAAAACTCTCTTGGCTCCAATAACCAAAATCTGTACACTATCTTCTTCTCCCTCAAATTAGGGTTTTGTCACCTTATATATCTTAGACACACATGTTGCATCCCTTCTATGGGTTCAAAAACCATTAGAACCTCGAAACTCCCTAGACAACAAAATGTTGTCAGCAACTTTTAAAAGTTGCTAATGTTGCATAGAAACATTTTACATCTTTGTGCAACTTACACTTTTAAAGTGTTTTCTCCACCAATATACCTTATCTAACCCTAGTTAGAAAACCTATGGTAAATATGGACCCTAAGAACCCCTATGACATCACCCTACCCATTGATGACATCATCAAGGGCAGTCCATTAGACAAGAGCCAAAAAGAGCTATTCTACCCAAACAGAAGCATAAAATGAAAATTACCTAAACTACTCTTGGTCAACATGACCTTATATATTGACATTTCCCTACTAGAGGGTCTTACACACACTATCACACCAAAATGACAAGAGACCACCATATTAGATGGCATCTCAAAGGTGCTCCTGCACCACAAGGTGCCCAACCTAGAGACATCCTACCAATCTCTAGTAAGAAGAGCAATCAAGCACTACATAAACTTAGTCATCTCCTCAAGAAACTTCTCTTTGAAAGGACAAAACTAAAAAACAATAGGAGTGAATTATGATATGTCAACATAGTCTTTCACATTCCTATCATTGTTGAGCTACTAACCAAAGTGATCTAAAGGTTCGAAAAAACTAAAAAATAACCACTATGGTGATATTGTGATACTCTAAGCATAACTAACAAACCAACATACTTAAATTGTACTATCTTCTCCTAAAACCCCATAAACAAAACATCATCAAATCCAAAGTCAAAATCCCTGAGAGAAGGTAACTTAGAAAACACCAAACGAATGAACTTGCGTGTGTATTTATTGTACCTGCAACCTACAACACAACACTTTAATATGTCATTAGATTAGTGATAAAAACATGAAATATTAGAGGAAAAGCACATAGAAACCACTAAAAGAGAAATATTGCTTCCTATCTAAGAAGAGTATGATAAATGCTATAATTTCCATCAGATTATGCATAAATCAGTGACATATACAAGCATAGAATCGAAGATTAAAGTATAATGCAAGATAAATGCTAATGCAAAGTTCATTTTAAGTGCTGCAAAAAATGATTATGAAATTGTATAAATATTGAGCTAAGAATGCATTTAGATTTCTAATAAATTAGAGCATCATAAGATTACTTTCAAATTCTAAAATTAGGGGCCCATTGAGCTCAAAATTTATTCCTTTTATAGAAGAATTTGAGGAATGAGTGGTCAAGATTGATTTGTGAAGAGAGGTGGAGATTGAATCTTTGGTGATCCATGTGAGTGATCCAAGTGATTTAACTCTCATTTGCTAATGGATTGACTTTCCATTTTTCAAGTGAGGAGTTGTAATTAGGATATTTATTTAATTCCCTTTAATTAATTACTTTAGCCAAGTATTTAATTGTTTTGATTTAATTTAAAATTGGATAATGTAATTAATGTTAGTGATGAAATCACTTTGATTTTAGGAGATTAAATTGATTTTAATGAATTATGTCAATTAATTGAGTAATTATCTTGAAATAATTAGGGGTATGATCACACTTAGGGAAAATAGGGTCTCTGGTTAGAGTAGACCAAATTAGGGTGGTTACATTTTCCCCTCTTTGAATTGATGTGTGAGCAACGCATTGATTCAAAGAAAGTCTGATGTTGACTTTAGACAGTTTGAGAATTCCACATTTGATTGAATGAAATGTCTGATGAGATCAGTCTCTCACCTAATTAAACTAAGAATGATAGTATTGACTTTGAAATTGATTAAAAAAAGGTCAATAAAACAAAGATCTAAAGGTGCCAATTCTAAACTTTATCGAATGATAATTGATAATACTGACTCCGAACTTGATCGAATGAAGGTCAGTACGAAGCTTCTAAGAGCTGTGAGGTATCAATTCTGAACTTGATCAAACGAAGGTCATTATGAAGCTACTATGATCTTGATAAAGATCTGAGAATATGTAGACATAGATATCTGGCTTGCTTAGTGTTGAAGCCTTCTATCCAACAGTCCTAACTTGATCGAAGGAAACTGCCATGCCCCTAGTCTTTTGATGATGAAGTTGTTTGTTCCTTTTTGAGAAATAATTTGATTGATTTTAAGTGTGATCATGCCCCCTTGGGAATGAAATTGAAGGAAAAAGAATAAAATCCCTCTATAGAATGATAGATCACTGGAAGAGATTGATTGGACCAAGAAATAATCAATTAGAAGAGGTGATGAAGAGAAAGTGTGTTAAGAGAAAATACAAATTTACCAAGTTGAATACTTGAAAATGTAAAGTTTGAGTCTGATAAAATGATGTAGGACCAAGATTTTGATGAATAATGTGCAATTCGTTGATATAGAACCTGGAAAACTAATTGTGTAAAGCCTACGAATCATTTTCTAAACATATAAAGCAATTTTGCATTTTTGGGAGACCATTGCAAAATTTTTACTTTGATGTTAAAAACATCATCTGCACATTCGATTTCATTCTCGATAGATCATAGAGGAACAAAATTGAATTTTGATAGTTTGGGAAGAGTTCTGGAGCTTCCAAATAGATCAAAAAGGTCAATATAAGTGTTGAAAATCACTTTTTACTCATTCATTTTCACTTTTATCCTCAGTAAATCTAGAGCTCTATAGAGAAGATGGTGGTCCCCATGGAGAAACATTGATTTTAGCTAGCTTGACGACACCAACTCCTGGCCCAGTACGTACCACCGGTGAGTACATTGATACCTACCTGTTTATGCTTTCTTTTTTTCATTTTGTCAAATTTTGCAGTAGTTAGGAAGCTTTTCATTCCCAATCATGTCCCGTGTCCTGGGTTGTGTCCAATCAATCCCACGTCACATCTATTTTTCTTACAAAATTTTGGCTTGTATCCTCTTAATTTAGGATCGCATCCCGTTAGGAGGTTTTGCATCACTTTGTGTGAAATTTTGGCCAACATTTGAATGTGTCACATCCTGTGAAATTAGGATCGCACCCTGCATCCTGTGTCGCATCCTATCAAAATAGGACCACTTCCTGGATTCCCCATCGTATCCGGTAAATTGCACATCACATCTGGTATGCAAGATCACAGCTGAGAAAAATAGTTTCATTTTCTATTTAGGAGTTAGTTTCTTTCCAATTTGACTATTTTTCCTCTTTCTGAAGGCCAAAAATATTTAACTATTAGCTTTTCTGCGTAGTTTCCTTAGCTAGGATACTGATTTAAACTTGTAAACATGTTCTTTGATAGATTGACTTTGAGGTTGTGTATTTTCGAGGACCTCATCCTTCACGAGTACTTGCCTTGTCCCAATCACTAACAGTCGATGAGCTAAAGATTATAGGGCATCTCAAATTGACATCACTTATAGATTTACCTGATATCAAGGTAAATCAAGGGTTGCTGACTGCTCTGGCTGAGAGATGGCACTCAGAGCACAATACCTTCCATCTCCAAATTAGCGAGATGACTGTCACACTAGAGGATGTGTGGCGTATTATGTGTATTCTAGTCATGGGTCAAGAGGTATGATTTGAGTCATGCTCTTCTAGAGAAATTGCTTCTGCACAAAGATACTTTGCAGATCTGACTATAATCCATCATTAACTTACCTGGGACTACATGTGCAATCACTATGATCATTTATCTAGCTAGATTGATTGGAGGTATCCTCATTCCTGACAGAGGTCAAAATGGGTTCATGTGTTTCTGGGTAGAGACACTAGAGAAGATGGTTGTCTCTTCACACATATTTGGCTAGGTTAGTTTCATATTAGCCCCCATGTATAGGGAGTTACATGAGATTTTCTATGAGTACTCGTGGAGTATGACTGTAGGGATACTGATTTTATAGATCAGGGCCTAGGAGCACATCCCAGTTACATAGCTGATTGTAGATAGGTAGAGAGTACTTGAGTAACCATATATATACATGTATTTAGGATTCATCTAGTAGCCTCATCTGGGTAAGCTAGAATATTGGCATCGTGTGTTTGATGACATGAAAATGGTCAAGTGGAGGTTGTACTTAGATCATGAGGAGTGGACCTCAGATAGATGGTAGATGCCTTATTTTTTCAAGAATAGATATTTGATTGGCCATACCTATTACATTGTGGAGAGATTCATTATTACTCATGTTTTGAGGCAGTATGGTCGTATACAGGGTATGCCACAAGACTTGATAGCTTACGCGTGCATCTATGATGAGGAGCCTCTGTGGGGAGCCTAATTATCATATGAGACTGCATAGTTGGAGATCAGTCAAATTATCACAGTCGGATGGTATTACCTTCCTGATGTTGTAGATGTTGGGTGCACAGATGTGTATCTTTCCCATTTATTACAGTTTCCATTTTATCGATTTACAACACCTGAAGAGGTAGCACCTTGCATAGAGTATGCTCTGGATTATGATCTTATGGATGATAGACCTGTGAGAGGTAGAGGTGGATCTCAGTGAGATGGGAGAGGTGGGGGTGGCAGGGGATGGTAGTGGAGATGGTAGACGCCATCCCTAGGACAGAGGTCAAAGACATGGCCGAGATGATAGAGGAGATTATGCAAATCATAGGGGTGGTGGTGGAGTGGGTGGTAGTGGGGAGGGCAGTAGACGAGATTCTGATTCATGTTTCCACGGATAGATCTAGGTCCATTAGTGACCAGGCAGCAGCAACATCAAAGACCATCACGGTAGGCGCCGAGTGGGGGAGGTGGACCTCCCAGACAGGATCCTCCTAGGAATACTGACAGAGATACTGGTAGAGATGGAGATGCATTATCATAGTGACAGAGAGAGAGAGCAACTCAGAGCAGAGATCACTACCTTGGAGACTTTTTTGGCAGATAGGGACAAGTAGTTAGATGTGATGAGATCAGAGAGAGATGTATATGCCCACACAGCTACTCATCAGGGCCAAAGAGATGCATATTACTTTGCTCTATATTGTGTGGTGGTTCCTCAAGCACAATGAGCTCCATTATATTCCATAGTTTCATAGCAGTCAAAGGGAGCTATGTCTCCACTAGCTCATCATCCTAGAGCCGATGTACCACCACCTCCTCCTCCAAATTAGGGAGAGGGTGGTAGTCAGACCTTATATATTTATGATATCTAAGATGTTTTTTATATTGATCCTCTTGAGATCATCCATTGTACTACAAATTTTGATACTTGTATATATGTTTCATCATGATCACACTGATACTCTTTGTAGACAATTCCACATTTCTTATCTGAGTATTCACTGATATATATCTGAGATAGTTGTTTCTGATTCTGACATGTTCATGTGTTCACTTTGTTTGATAGAGGTTTAGAATGATGCACATTGTGATTATGTACTTGTTCTTTGATGATTTAGCATAGTTTCATGTGATGAAATCATTTATGCTCTTTGATTTATTACTAATATATAAATGTGTTTTGAATGATTCTAGATGAATATGCAGATGTATGTTTTTGAGATTTTCATTATGAAAATATATGTATGGATGCTCCTAGGATGTTAAAAGAAAGGTAATGCTTGAATGCTTTGTTTTTTGTATTTTCTCTTTCCCGTTTATGAATGAAAAATGAATGTCATGGATATGAAACAACATTAATATATTAGTAACATAGATTGAGTAGTTAACTTGGATTTTGGATGAACCAAGAAATCATTTTGAGCTCAATTCTTATGTTTTTTTAAAAATGAATCATGCAATCTTTAAATGCATCTAAATGCAGACTTCTAGGATTGTCACTAATTTGTATACATTGTAGAATTTTTATCATCATTAGGCATTTGTGTAACGTACATCATTGGATAGTACAACTATCACTAATACTCACAAAGTATCATGAAAGTATGGATACTATGTTTATTGGATGCAATATCAAAAATAAACCTAAGAATCGAGGCATAGAGGCTAGGATGACTTGTCAGTTATCTCCTTTTACTTTAATAATAATCTTTTGTTTGTGTGTAATGTAAGATATGTGACCTGTAATGACCTTCAATATTCATATCCTTGGGTGCATAATGTATCCTACACCTTACTTAGAGTTTGATTTAGAAACAGACAAGGAAATTGGTTCAACCTCACCATAGTTTGCACATAACAAGGATCGAGATATATGTGGCTATCCACTCATGTTGGCAGTTCTTACCATAAACATCCAAGTTAGGTGAAATTTATAGGATCAGTGAAACAATCACCATACGCAGAAAACCAAGAAAAGATTATGCCCCCTATCATTGCAACTCTTTGTCTTTGAATAGACATCATGGAGTAACTCAAAAGACATAACAATCAACAATTAATAATCAATCAAAGAAAATTCATAACTGGTTACATGCCCCTATTTTGAAACATCATCATAACATTAAAGAGTCATAATCAAACCAAGATCATTCTATATGTGTTTAAGTAGTATTGAGGAATACCATTGATTAATTGTTCAAGCACAATAAAGAAATCATCAATCGCTACTCGGAATCAAGCAATCTATTTTTATTTTTGAGTAAATGAGATTTAAATTTGTCCACAATTGCAATCCAATGTGGTGTTTAGGAACATTGTTTGATTAAAGTGCTGAGAAACACTAGTAGGATTAAAGTGTTGAGAAACACTAGTATGATGTCTGTTACAAGTAGGTGGTGTTTAAGAAACACCCTTGTTTGTGAGAGTGGTGTTTTGATGAGAGTATTAAGAAATATTATTTGTAGAGGCAAACCATCCTAGACAGGAACCTAGGAAAACCTAGCAAACACAGACCGAACATGCTAATAGAGATGCTCCCAGTACAGAATGACTATTCCTAAGATGCAAATGCAGACAAATCCCAGGCAATGATAGGAAAAATATAAGGAATTCAAAGTCAAATGATAGCACAGGTGTGATTTTGAAGGATTAGTGTCAGAAGTGCATTGATAGATGGAGCACAAAGTACAAGTGACACCTGTTTGCTAGGATTTCACCACCTGGCAAAGCTTTTTAGTTTTGCTACCAAGATGCCTGTTTGCCAGGTTTTCACCAAGGCACTTTTCTCTTTTTCAATTTTTTTGTTCTTTTTTTGTTCTCTTTTTTTGGTTAGTATCAAGGCACCTATTTCCCAGGTTTTCACCAAGGATACCTTTTTTTAGGAGTTTTCTATTATTTTTGGATTTATCTAGGATCAATTTTCTGATTTTTTTTGTATTTTCTGAGAACTATTTCCACTACATAGGCCCTTTCAGCTGGATGAGCAGCCTAGAACCACTTCAAATGTAGAGTATTGATGGAATCAGGAAGAACATCTCCCTCAGGTGTAGCTAATCGATAAGCTTCAGTCCCAAAATTTGTTGTTATAACAAAAGGCCCCAGCCAGTTGGGTTTAAACTTGCCCTTTTGTTCTCTATTTGGATATTTTTTAGGATTCTCTCTTAGAACAAGATCCCCACTTGAAATTATCGTGGCTTCACTTTTTTATTGTACCTTGTAGACACCCAAAACTGGGCAGGTGTCTTAGTATCATGCAAATCTGCAAATCTCAGCAAAATGCTTCAAAATGGATCAAAATCATTTCAAATGGACATTTATCAATGAAAGTGGACAAAATCAAGTTAAATCAAAGGATTAATTAACCATGACATAAAATAATAAAATATAAGCCTAAAAGGATCAATCAAAATTATATAATTGATTTTAATCAATTAATTATATAGTTTTAAATCAAAAATCAAATTGAACCTATTCATCCCTACATGGATAATTTAATTAATTGATTGAATTAAATAATCCTAATATCGTTCAACATGAATTTGAGAAACCTATGGGAATTGATAACACAAAAGCACATGGATCACTCCTAACTTTGATTCTCAATCACTCATTTTCATAATTGAATCTTAATCACTCATATTTGTCCCTTTGTCTCAACCTTTGAGACAACCATTTAAAATTTCCCCCCATTTGAAACCATCTCAAAGCCTTTCACTCAACCAAGGCTTAATCATGATCAAGTAACTCTACCCCCTACCCTTGGGAATTTACTATAAATACAAGCCATTTTCAAGCATAAGTAATCCTAGAAAATTCGCATGCATAGCATCAAACCTACAAGCAATTTTGAGCAATCTTGAGCATATTTGAGCAATATAATAGCAAATTAAGCATTATGGAGAGCATTTTTGTTGCATTTGGATTCATAATCATGATCATTTGAGAGAATTGAGCTAGATTAGGCATATTTTTGTATCAATTTGTCATTCTAGGATTGTCACTAGTAGAGATTAAGGCTGAGAGCTTTACTAGCATACTAGTTAGAGAACCATGATGTGTTTAGTGATTTAAATGAAATTCTTTAGTTTAAATTGTTTATGTTTTTCCATAGAATTGTAGTTAAATAAATCAATCTTATGAAGGTGTATTAAATTCACACACAAATGGCGCCCACCATGGGGCTTTAGGCCTCTTTTTCATCATTTTCAAAGTTTTTATATGTGTTTTTCTTCACTTTGTGCAAATTTTACAGATTTATGGGGAAGTAACACCTACACACATTTCAATGACACCTGCCAGAAGTTAACTAACACCTAAAAAATTCCTTCTTTTCTATCTTTTTCTTCTGTGTTGCATGTGATATAAATTGTGACACTTGTGATAGTAAAGCATCGCCTATGCTTTGGGAAAATCCACCTACAAAGTTTTAAATGATTCCTATGAAAAAGCATCCAAAGGTGCAGAAGCCAGAATTTAGAGTGACCAGAATTCAGAGTGACCAAAGAAAGCAAAGAGGTAAGAGATCTTAACAAATACTCTAAAAATTTGCATAGTGCCAATATTTTAGCAAATTAAGAGGTAGAAGAGCATTTATATGATCATTACTTAAAAGTGAGTAGTGCATATAAAAACAAATTCCCTACTCTAAATTGATTTTTATTCTTTAATTTCTTTAAACTTGATTTGATGAATTTTATCAAAAGAACTTAGGTGTATTTGTCATTTCGATTTCAAGTTTTCTTCACTTTGGCCTTTGTGTTGACTAACTTGTTGGAGGAGCCGGAGAGGGAACGATCGCCACTAGGTGAGTTGAAAACAAGAAAAAAAACTAAAAAATGTGCCTAGCCATTGCTAGCTTCGAAAGAGGTAATCCACTTATCAAGCTTGTTTTTTCTTAAATTAAGGCATTTCAATTAAATATAGCTAATTAGAAAGGCAAATTAACCAAACACTGCCTTTATAAGAACCTCTTTGTAACGAGGTTGAAAAAGAATCCATATTTCTTGGAGTGTTTTGAACAAGAGATGACAATAGCGATATGATCTTCACTTTTTAAGTGAATCAAATTCCCAAACTTGTTGAACCAAGTTCACTTTTTGCTTTCATATATATGCTAGGTAGAATAAAACTTTAGAGGGCCTACCTCCCAATAATTTCCTTACAAGAATGGTGAAAGGGAATGACCCAAAGTGGGAGACAATCACTTTTTCCACGATACTATCCAAACCACTATAAATAAATGCATTCTTCCTTAATGGGAAGGTGAATAGGTGGTGTGAAAATTTCTTCACTTCCTCAAGTAGTCCTTTGGGATTGTGCAAAATCACACTTTTGTGCGTGTGGGAAGCCCGCAAGGGGGTAAAATAATTTGACATGATCTAGAATGGAGGTAATCAATAAAACCCATATAAGTGGCAAGCCTACCTTTTAGAGCCAAGTGTTTAAAAGCCAAATTTGACCTTAGGTAGAATTGCGTGGAAGATATTCTTATGTATACCTATTTAAAATGACTGAGAACATACACATTTAGTGTTGTTTTAGGGACATGATGCAAACTTGACATGTGTGTTGCATTTGTTTTCAATTTTCAAGCAAGGATATTTTGCAAACCTGATGAGAAAACACTTTAAACTTTTAAAAAATCAAAAAAATTGAGAAAATCAAATTTGATAAGAAAAGTGTCGCCTATGCACAGTTAAATGAAACCTATGCACATTAAACAATGCCTGGCAGCATTTTAATATCGCCTAAGTCACTGGAAAGTGACACCTAGAAAGAATAAAACAACATCTATAAATAGGCAAAAGCCACCTGCTCCACTGTAGAGTGTCGCCTAACCAATTTCCAGTTGCTGCCTATTAAGGTTTAAATCACACCTACACATAGGCAAGTGACATCCAGAAACAAAGAAGGGAAAATAGTGGATACTTCCCAAAAACTTGGAAAATTCTAGATTTCAGATTTGAGTACTCTTTTGGTTTTTCCAATTGTTCGTACAATTAGATTGATCAGAATCCCTAATTTTGGACATTGTTACAAAAATCATGAGGGATTGATTAACTCAAGTGTGAAATCCAACTTTTAAAATGCAATTCATGTCCATGTCGGATTTTACAGGATCTCACTACATCAAGAATACCCTACAATCTGACGGTTCATATCTAAGGTAGGAGTTACCTTTCCCAAGTGACACATTTAATTCTTCAAGACAAATGCAAGAACCCGTAAGAGAAGAACAACCCATTATGTCTTTCCCCTTTGGAAACATGGAGCTCAATTAGATCAACCATGCTAATAAAGATATGAATAACAATGGAGGTGGTGTGGTTGACAACAATAACATTAATGGGGAGGAAATGACCCTAATAACCAAGGGTTAAATAATAACAAAAATGGAGGACCAATAGACCCTAACCACCAAGGGTTAAACAATAACCATAATGGGGGAAATGTTGATCCTTGTGATGAAGAAGCGACCAAAGAGAAGGTTAATGAATCCATGCAAAGCCCCTTCTTCATGAAACTTATGGAAAAAGTATTGGATAGAGATAGGGAGAAGTACTTTTTAGACCTTGCACAAACGGGTCTTAAACTCACTCGTGATTATGATGTCAATCAACTTAAATAAAAAGAAGATGAGGAAAATCCTATTGATATCATGAACAAACAATTCAAACTCTTCCAAATTCAATTGGACAAAATGAAACAAAGCAGGGCTCCTAAACCTTTTTCCATCAAAGCTTTGTGTCCTTTTCCATTCAATAAAACCCTAATTATGGTTCCATTCCCAAACAATGTTGTTTTTTCCTAAATACGACAAGTATGAAGGAGCATCTGATCCCCAAGATCATCTAAGGGAATTTTGTGCATAAAACCTTGAGTTTATGCATGATACAATGTATTTGATGAGGTTGTTTCCTAGGAGTTTAGGAGGCATGGCCATGGAGTGGTTTTCAAAGTTACCCTCTGACATTTAAACCTTCAAAGAGTTGGCCTCCAAATTCGTGACTCATTAATCCTACAATATCAAATATGAGGTTACGATGATAAATTTATGTAATACCAAGCAACGAGAGGTAGAAGGATTCCTACTTTTCTTACAATGATGGAGAGTGGTATACACTAGATACCCTCGAAGTGTACCTGAAAAATAGAAGATGGACATCTTTATTAATAGCTTGACTAATGAGATGAATTATCAGTTAAGACTACAATGTTCTAGGTCTTTCTAAGACCTAATTGAGAACAAGGTCACCACGAAAGAGGTATTGATCAAAAGTGGAGAACTTAAGGTTTATAAAAATAATAACAACCAAAATAGAAATCCTCCTAACAATAACAGGTTTTAGATGAGGAATAACAATAAAGGAGTGGTGAATGATGGATTTGTAGAGGAAAATAATTTGAAGGCCACCCCTTTCAATCTTACCAAAGGATTTTCTCAAGCTAATAATGTCACCCAAGAACCCAAAGTACCTTTCAAAAACAACAATAACAATAATAACTTTGGGAATAATCAAGGGGCTAACAAGCCTAAGCCATTATTTACATCAACTCCTAAAAGAACATTCACACCTTTGGGTGAACCCCTTGAGAAGACATTAAGAACCCTCATTGCTAATAAGCTTATTGACTTAGTTAGAGCTCAACCATATGAACCACAAATCAAACCTACATGGTGGAATGAGTCTAATCATTGTGAATACCATATAGATTGAGGACATAAGACAAATGATTGCATGTGTTTGAGGCACGTAGTGCAAGACCTAATTGACAATGGTGTGATTAAGGTAGAAGGACCTCAAAACAATGAATACCACACAACATTTTGTTAGTAATAACTAAGAGGGGGGGGGTGAATCAGTGGCCTCAAAAATTAATCCTTAAATCAACCCTTAAAAGTTATAACCACAAACTATGTCTCTAGTTATCTTCTGTCCTACAAGATGAATGCCTTGAAATAATTATATCAATTTTATACTTGTTAGATTGCTTTTTAAATCTCTCTTATGTATGATTACTGATAAGAAGTCAACTATTTACCGAAACATAGTAAATATGTAGAGTATACTGATAAATCTAGAATTGCATATGTGAAATGTAAAACAGTAAACTAATGAAACATACACACATAACACATGGATTTTTAATGTGGAAACCCTGTTAAGGGAAAAACCACTGGGACCGGTACCCCAAATTTTCACTCTTTTGAAGTGAGCTCTAATAGGAGCCAACCCTATTAAAGGTTACAAACACATTGTTAGGTGTGACCTTGTTAGAGGATTTAAAAGATAGTTTGTCACCTAGTATCTTGCATCTAATGCTACCATCCTTGATCAAACACTCACTTGGCCTATCAATAGGTATCAGGCATATCCAATGCTAATTTCATGATCAAAATTTTTGATACTCCTTTGGATGTATCTCAATTGAAAAAGACTTTTAAGTCCTACTCGGTTAAGAGACTTGATGCTTCAATGGTTAAACTGAAACACTAATGATTTATTCATACATACAACTCAATTGTAGATTTTTAGATCTATTGTAAGTCCATTACCTCTCTGATCAATATAATCAATTCTATACCTTTTCTCCACATTGCTCTATTTTTTGATGTTATCTCACTGTCCGTCGGTGTCTGCAGAATCTAGCTCTTTCTTTAACTTGTTGATCAGGACTGAATGAAGACTTTCTTCTCCTTCAGGTTTTCTTTAGCATCTTTCCTCTTCTCTTTTTCACCCCATACTTTTCCCATTCATAATGAATTGGTTTTGTCTCTATATAGACACATTTTACCTTTTCTTGGCTTTATTGATTCTTGGCGTGATCCACAATTCTCACCAATAGATTTAAAGCAAACTCTAGTTTTATCTCAAAGAGATCTTCTTGCCAACTGGATAAATCAGCTTTAAATCAATTACTTATCTTCGGATTTATCTGGATGACTAAAACAATGATAAATATTTTTTAATTCAATTTATAGCTCTTGACAGCAAAGTATTTTGTCATTTCTGAACTCTCTATTATGTTGGTCAATAGTTTAGTTAGTCATCGGTGATAACTGACTATTCTGTTAGTGTGACTTCAGTTGTCATCGGGATCACCATCATTGTATTTTCTGTCAGGAAACACTATAATTCTTTCCATCGGGTTACTTTATGCTTTACTTGTTGGGAAACACTATGACTTTGCTCATCAGTAATGTTGTGCATTAGCTCGTCAGGTAACACTGTGACTTTTTCTCTTTTACTCTGACCGTCAGCATGCAATTCATCGGTGTATATAGTCACTTAGTGAATACTTAACTTATATGAATTACTAATAGCATAGCCTTTGATTCATTGTTTCTTTGAAGTCTTTGGCAGTATTTCCATGACCATACAGATTATATCAAGTTGACATCAATGACAATAAAATACATTAACTGATTTAATGTATTGCATGATCATCAACTTAACATCTTCAAATATTCAATCAGTTACATCTCATCACATTTAAAACTCCTTTCTACAAACATGAAAAGGGTGAATCTTCTAATGCTCATAATGGATGGAACAATGGTAACAATTCAAGAGGCAACAACAATGTAAACTTTTCCCATAGCTATGACAATACTATTAATGCCCTATCCGAACATGATAGTACTATCAATGTTGTGGTAATCAAAGAAGCAAGAGTTACCCTAGAAGGAAGTGCCCCTAAAACCTTTGGTCTTACTTCAACAACTACTTTGGCTAAACCAACATCTTCTTCAATAAAGCCTTATATTTTGATGGATCAATTGCATAAAACTCCAGCAAAAATCTCTATTTTGGAGTTGTTGAAACTATCTCCTAATCACAAAGAAATATTGGAAAAAGCCCTAGTGGAAACTAATGTTCCTATAACCTTGGAGGAGGATAAGTTTCAAAATATGGTAGGACATCTCATAGCTCCTCATTGCCTTTCATTCTCTGAACAAGATGACACGTCTATTACCCACCCTCAAAATTTTCCCTTGCATATAGAAGTGTTAATCCAAAGGCATAGGCTTAAGAGAGTTCTCATTAATGGGGGAGTTGGTCTCAATATTTGTACATTAAACCTTGTCAAGTCTTTATGGATATCTGAATCATCCATTGACCCTAAAAACCAAATCACCATTAAGGCTTATGATGAGGAAGAAAGGTCTTCAAAAGATATGGTTTTTTTACCTATCCAAGCGGGACCTATCAAAAAAGATACCATATTTCAAGTTCTCGACATGAAATTAACTTATAATATCCTATTGGAAAGACCTTGGATTCATGAGATGCAAGCGGTACCTTCTACTTATCACCAATGCATAAAATTTTCACATAGAGGTGAGGAGATCACAATTGGAGGAGATTTTAATACCTTTAAATATTGCAACACATTGAAGCCAAGTCATGAAGTATTTATTCCTCACAATAGGGAAGGATTTATCCCTAATGATACTAATGAAGAACATAAAGAGGAAATTTTGAAGTTGACATCAAATGCTACCCCCATCTCAAACCCTAATAAAACTAAATCAACTACATCAACTAAGGGAAAGGAAAAGATGAGTTAAGAGGGTCAAAATTCACATGATAATTCCATTAAGACTTCTACATTGAAGATGGAAACTTTGAAGCCTACCAAGGAAGAAAGAGAACAAGCTAAGAAGGATCAATATCAAAAGATGAGTGAATTGATTCACACCTTTGAAAAACAATGTAGAATCAACTCCAAGGGAGCGGGGGAATATTCTATTTCCCTATTTGATTTACCAACCTCTCCTAGGACACATGGAAAGTCATCAAGTGCTCATCCCCCTCATAAATACAACTCTCATTTTGTAAGAGAGAGTGATAAATCTGCCTTAGAGAAGGAGGATAATTAAGTACTACAATGGCTCTATAAGGAAGAGGACACTTCAAATCATCCCATGGAAAGAGTACAACACTGTTAATAATAACTAAGAAGGGGGGTGAGTCAGTGGCTTCAAAAACTTATCCTTAAACTTAACCACCAATCAATAAATCTCAGATTATTAAGTCCCTACAAGATGCATGCCATGAAATACTAATAATGATTTAACTATCTGTCAATTTTCCTTTTCTGACCTTATTCTCCTTGATTTCCGATAAGCAGTAAAAACTATTTACCGACACTCAGTAAATATGCAAAGTATATCGATCAATCCAGAAATGCATATGTGAAATGTAAAATAGTAAAGTAATAAACCATACACACATAACACATGGATTTTAACATGGAAACCCTGTTAAGGGAAAAAACCACTGGGACAGGTACCCCAAATTTTCACTCTTCTAAAGTGAGCCCTGTTAGGAGCCAAACCTGTTAAAGGTTACAAACACACTGTTAGGTGTGACCTTGTTAGAGGATTTTATATATAGAGGTTGTCACTTAGTATCAAGCATATATTTGCTACCATTCTTGAATCAGCCTCCTTCTTAGACTGTTAATAGGCTTTATGAAAATATTTCTACCATCCTTGAATCAACGTCCTTCTTAGACTGTCAATAGGTATCTGGCAAGTCCAATGCAACTTTCATGAATCAACCTTTTTGGCACTCCTTGGGATGTACCTCAATATATAGAAGACTGTTAAGTCTTGCTCTATTAAGAGACTTAATGCTTCAATGGTTAAACTGAAACACAATGACCTATTTCTAATGCAACTTGAACTGCAGATTTTCAGATCTATTTAAGTACATTACCTCTCTGATCAATGTATCAATTCAATTCTTTGTGCTCCACACTTTCTGCTCTGTGATGTTGTGCTTCACTGTTCGTTGGTGTCTGCAAAATTCTTTAGCTCTCCTTCAGCTTGATTGATCAGGACTGTATGAAGTTATCCTTCATTAGTTTCTCTTTAGCATCCCCTTTCTATTCATCCCCTTCTTCCCCTTCATGTGATTATGGAAATGAATCAATCTTGTCTCTTCTATAGACATAATATTCACCATTTCTTGATTCTTGATTCTTGATTCTTGATTCTTGATTCTTAATTCTTGATTCTTGGCGTGAAACACAATCCAGCGAATCTAATTTAAAGCATAACTCCTAATTTATCTCATAGTTATCTTTATGCCAACTGTACAAATCTTCTTTGAATCAATCACTTAACTCTGGTCGAATAAAATAATGAAAAAAACAATGGTCAAATAAGTCTATCTTTAGAACTTGCCAGCTAGATATTTTGTCATTTTATGAACTCTTTGTTCTGTCGTTCAATTCTGCAGTTAGTCATCAGTGACAACTGCCAATTTCATCAATGTGACTCTAGTCAGCTTTAGGATCTCTGTTCGTCGGGCATCATTGGATCTTACTCATCAAGCAACTCTATTTTCAGCTTGTCGGGCATCCTGTGATTTTTTTCATTGGGTATCACTGTGACTTTGGTTCTTTTCCTTTACCAATGGTGTGCACTCCATCAGTGTTATCTATCCCTTAGTGATTACTTTGAATTTTATGCATTACTAAAAGCATAATCTTTGTTCTATTGATTATCTAAATTCTTTGGCATTTTGTACATGATGTTAGAAACACTAAGAGGGGGGGTGAATCAGTGTTTGTCTATTTATTACTTTTCAGCAACTTAAACATAAATCAAACATACATTTAATGAATCTTAACACAAGAAATCATAACACAAGATATGATTACGGGGGAACCTTGATCAGAGGAAAACCCCGATGGGAATTAGTACCCACAAATATTGCACTAGTATAATGAACCTGTTAAAGTTCCTTTGCCTTGTTAGGAGTAGTCTTTACAATGCAAGTACAATGACTTGGTTAAAGGTCTGGCCCTATTAGGAGTCTTTTACAAAACCCTGTTAAAGGTATATGGCTCACTGCCTAGGCTCACTGCCCAATAAGATGAAGGCTACAACCTTCTGATAGTTGATATACAATATATCAAAAGTGAACTGTTGTGATGACACTATTGTCTAATCAGTTCCATGTATGTGTGAATGTTCTTACTCTCTTAAAGAGCTTTATCTCATACTTACTTCATCATATTTCTCTTCTATATCTTTCTCATACATCTTATTTGACACTAGTAACATAACTTTACATTACATACTTATATGTTCATACCTGAATAGGCGCAACCCAAAACAAGACTCTAGTTGGCCTTAAATACAAAATACACAATGCTTCTGAGAAAGTTGACTTAAGCGTGTTTACAAAAATACTAATTACATCATTACAAACATATAATCAAAGGTGCTTGGCCATTACATAACAAAATAATTCACGCTGATCAAAACACTAGTCGGCTTCCATGCTCTGTCTTCTAGACTACTGGTGTACTAATCTATTTGTAACTTCTCTGTATAATCATTCCATACTATGAGTGTCTAGACTTATTATGTAGACATCTCATAGAATATATATCTAAATGTACATACTCTGATTCGATCTCTCATACGTGCGCTTATGTGTTGATCGTTGTATATCTATGTCTGCCCTGTTTCCATACTTAGTCATTTTATCTTCTAAGTTATCTTAGACAGAAACTTAGTATGAATTTGTTGCCAAGATGACAACACAAAATAAGTCATGTATCCTCTAGGAGTTAACTTGCCAACAATCTCCCCCTTTGTCATTTATGGCAACAAAGGAATGTGGCCAAGTTTCTCAAAATGACTTAATCACAAAAAATTGTATATCATTGCATCTCTTTAACATATATATATACTGCTCCATATATACACATTCTCTATTACTTACACTTTGACATTAATGACAAAGGTGTACAAAACTTTAAGTCTTCTACATACTTACTCCATGTAAACATCAGGGTACACAATTTGAAGAGATTGGATCTCTTTCTGCCAGAATACTTTCATTGCATCAACTGTCTGAAGATGCGCACATAAGGCATATGTCAGTTTCTCCATCTTTATCAAATCCATGCAAGGACCTTGATCATATGTCACAATGGTGGCATCAATATGTTTGATGTTCTCATTCAAAACTGCTAGAGAGGGCGCAAGTGCATTTCTCAACTGAGTTTTTCTGACTCTTATCTTGCTGATCTCCAACTTAGCCTTTTCAATCTTGTCCAACTGACCTTGATACATTTTTACATATGTTCATGTCCTGGGTAGATGTCTCAATTGATTTTCTGATAGTGTCCACCATGATCTCTTCCTCTTCTATCTTCTTGATATGTTCAGAGGTGAACTTTACTCTGTCCATGCAGTTTGCTATGACTTTCTTACCCTTAGCTACCAATTCTTTCACTATAGATTGCCCAATCTTTAAGGATTTTAGCTCTAAGGTAAAATTCTTTACCAATTCATTCAATCTCTCCTTTTTATATTCATCTTTTGCAATTCTAGTAGCAGAGTCTAATAGATCTATAAAGTGAGCTTTCAAGTTTGTTAGAATGTCGTCCACATCTTCAACAGATTGAACTTTGGCTACTTTCTTGTCTGCAAGAACTAAGTCATTCAACATGTTCACTGATTCCAAAAATTGAGGGTTCCTCATCACTTGTTTCTCTTTTTCTTTTTCCATAGCAAGAACACTGATCTTGATTAGGTCTTCTTCTCCCCATGCATCTAGACTTTTTTAATCAGGAGTTAACCTTGACAACAATGAAGTAGATGGTTGAGTGGATGGTTAGAATATAGTATTCTAACTGGTATCCATGCATTCACTCTTTACTAGTATCTCTTTGATTGGTGTCTCATTATCTTGAGTATCTTTTTCTTCATTCAAGTTAATTAGATCATTGGAGGCAACTTCATCTTGTTGTACAGATGTATCATCAGTGCACATCTCTTCAGTGCTTAGAAATTCTTTATCAACTTTGTCCATGTCTTTGTTAGATGTTGTCATGGATATCTTGATATTATCAACCACTATAGTATCTTCTGAGCCTTTTGTTGTACCAAAAGTTATTGTCACTGAGGGCGCTAAAACCTGTGGACCTATTATAGGTGCTATCTAAATCACTGGTTCTGTAACCTATTTGCAAGGAGCTGGAATTACCTTTGTAGTAGGCATCATTGATGGATACATGTGTTTATCCATAAACACTTGTGCAAATGCCTTTTCAGTTTCTTTTCCTATCTTCTCATACTCTTTGTTCATAATTTGAAGAGTCCTTATCTTGGTACTGAGATGAGGCTTCACCAGATCTAATAGAATTTCCATCTCATCACATGAGGATACAGGGAGAAGATTATCCAATGTTTCTTCTCTTATCCTCATGTCTTCCTCAATTGCATGTCTCTTCATGATCTCTAGTATGTTCCATAACTTATCTGGTATCATTGTTTTGAGTTCAAGAACTGTCTTCTTAAACTTAATCATATGAGATATGATCATAGAGTGTATCTCATTTTTATCAATCTCTTGATACTTATCATAGACCTTGGCAATAGTGTCTAGTCTACCTTCATTTACAATCTTGTTCTTTAAGACATTTAGACTAGGTCTAAATCCTACCTCAGGAGGAACTTGAATATTCCTTGCTTTTCTTCGTGTGTTCCTTGATGATGGGTGATTTGTGGGTGCTTTCTTCCTTCCTCTAGACCTATTGCTTGGTATAGAAGGTGGAGATGAGTCTAGGTCAATGGTGGTAGAGGGCGCAGAGGTGCACTCTACTTTGTTCTTCTTCTGGATCTCATCAGTCTTCTCAAGTTCTTTGGCTATCTTGGCTTCTCTAGCTTTGTCAAGATCTTCTTGAGTGACTCCATGTACTCTTAGAATGCAATATGTAATCTTAGATGCCTTTCTTTTATTATCAGCACTGTGTAATATAGAATCAACTGCATTAGTCTTCTCTTTGTAAGTGCCCTATCTGGGCTCATTAGGATCTTTGGGCGCAGACAATAGAACTTGTGCATATCCTTCTAACACATATTCCTCCACTTCATAACCAAGAGTATGAATCCATTTGGTTCTAGGTTCAACTGCCTCCATGCAAGTGCAATCTATTTCTACCATGAAACATATGGTATCCTTATATTTATCAACTATCTTCTCAGATAATCTAAACCTTTTCTGCATCTTGATCCTAAATGTCTTGATATCCATATCC
>MU224015.1:418693-468265 GCA_018584345.1 Thuja plicata
GTTATTCAACATTATAGTTCCTTTACCTTCAACTGGACAAGGTGTATCATTACCCATTCTTACTGTACCACCATTATAATACTCAAAAGTGTTAAACTTTTCTTTGTCACCGGTCATATGGTGAGTGTAGCCACTATCTATAATCTAGATGTCATTCTTTCTAACCTTAGATATGAGTGCAATTTCTACATACCTTTCATCTTCATTTGAATCATCCTTCATAGCTACAAATACCATCTCGATGTCCTCATTAGATTTGGTGTTAGTATCATCATCTTTGCAAGTAGCTAGGTAGCTAGCCTTCTTTCCTTTATCCTCATAGTCTTGGGTATCTCTTCTTTCTGATTGTCAGTAACCTCTGTAATATTTGTTATCACCTCTATCAGATTTCTTCTCAAAAGGTTTGTCACTACTTCTGTCCTCTTTTCTTCTGTTAGGACAACTTGCAGCAAAGTGTCCAATCTCTTTACAATTAAAACATACAAGTGGTAACTTGCCTTTGTATTTACCTTTTCCTCTCTACACTCTTCTAGCCATAAGTGTTTCTATTTCATCTAGATCTTCTTCTTCACTTTCACTTTCACTGTCTTTTCTAGATGAGTATTTATGGCTAGATTTTCTTATTTTCATAGAAGACTAAATGCAAACTCTAAGTTTGGTAAGATACTATTGTCAAAGTTATTCATTTCAAATGAAATTATTCTACCAATTAAACTATCAAGAGTAACTGTGTTGTTTTCTACTGCTCTTATTCATTGAATGGAAAAAACTCTAATAGCATACACAGGCAATAAGGTTCTTAAGATTTTACTTACCACTGTCTCCTCTTCAAGTGTACCTCCAACACCTCATATAGCATTGACTACTTCTTTTATTCTTGTGTTGTACAGTGTGATGTTTTCTCCTTCTTTAATTCTGAGATCATCAAATTTTCCTCTAAGGCTTTCTACCTTGGCTCTCAGAACATTTGTATCACCTACATGTACAAGCTTCAATTTGTCCTACATTTTCTTTGTAGTTTTGCAATCCTTGGCATCTTCAAATTCAGCATCAGAGAGTGAGGAAGAAAGCTCAATAACCATGCAGTTATGCTCATGCTTCTCTCTCAATTGATCTACTGTCAATACTCCTGTAGGAAACACATATTCAGTATCTAGGAATTGAGTAACATCATTACCAATATCTGATAAGTGGATTCTTATCCTGCTTTTCCATGAAGCAAAGTTGTCTTTGTTCAACTTGGGCACATCTCATCTATTCATCTTGTGATCCTGACTTAGGTCTTGAAACCTTCCTTCTAAGCACACAAGCTCTGATACTAACTGTTAGTAATAATTGAGAGGGGCAGTGAATCAGTGGCTTCAAAAACTTATCCTTAAACTTCACCACCAATAAATAAATCTCAGATTATTAGTTCCCTACAAGATGCATGCCATGAAATACTAATAATGATTTAAGTGTCTGTCAATTTTCCTTTGCTGACCTTATTCTTCTTGATTACTGATAAGTAGTAAAAACTATTTATCGACACTTAGAAAATATGCAGATTATACCGATCAATCCATAAATGCATATGTGAAATGTAAAACAGTAAAGTAATAAACCATACACACATAACACATGGATTTTAACATGGAAACCCTGTTAAGGGAAAAAACCACTAGGATTGGTACCCCAAATTTTCACTCTTCTAAAGTGAGCCCTATAAGGAGCCAACCCTATTAAAGGTTACAAACACACTGTTAAGTGTGACCTTTTTAGATGATTTTATACATAGAGGTTGTCACTTAGTATCGGGCATCTATTTGCTACCATCCTTGAATCATCCTCCTTCTTAGACTATCAATAGGCTTTAGGCAAATCTTGCTACAATCCTTGAATCAGCCTCCTTCTTAGACTGTCAATAGGTATCTGGAAATTCCAATGCTATTTTCATGAATCAACCTTTTTGGCACTCCTTGGGATGTACCTAAATATATAGAAGACTGTTAAGTCCTGCTTTGTTAAGAGACTTGATGCTTCAATGGTTAAACTGAAACACAATGACCTGTTTCTAATGAAACTTGAATTGAGATTTTTAGATCTATTTAATTAAATTACCTCTCTGATCAATGTATCAATTCAATTATTTGTACTCCACACTTTCTACTCTGTGATATTGTGCTTCACTGTTCGTCGGTGTCTGCAGAATTCTTTAGCTCTCCTTCAACTTGATTGATTAGGACTGTATGAAGTTATCCTTCATCAGTTTCTCTTCAGCTTCCTCTTTCTATTCATCCCCTTCTTCCCCTTCATGTTATTATGAAAATTAATTAATCTTGTCTCTTATATAGACATGATATTCACCATTTCTTGATTCTTGATTCTTCGCGTGAAAAACAATACAGCCAATCTGATTTAAAGCACAACTCTCAATTTATCTCATAGTTATCTTTATGCCAAATGTACAAATCTTCTTTAAATCAATCACTTAACTCTGGTAGAATAAAACAATGAAAACAACTAGTTAAGTCTATCTTTAGCTCTTGCCAGCTAGATATTTTTTCATTTTCTGAACTCTATGTTCTGTCGGTCAATTCTGCAATTAGTCGTCGGTGACAACTGCTAGTGTCGTCGGTGTGACTCCAGTCAACTTCAGGATCTTTTTCTGTCAAGCACCATTGGATCTTACTCATCAAGCAACTTTGTTTTCATCTCATTGGGCATCCTAATATTTTTCTCATCGGGTATCACTGTGACTTTGGTTATTTGCCTTTACTGATGGTGTGCACTCCGTCGGTGTTATCTATCACTTAGTGAATACTTTGAATTTTATGCATTGCTGAAAGCCTAATCTTTGTTCCATTGATTCTTTGAGTTCTTTGGCATTTTGTATATGACCGAACAGATGATATCAATTTGACATCAATGACAATACAAACCATTAACTGATTTAATGTCTTGCATTATCTTCAACTTAACATTATCAAACATTCAATCAGTTACATGTCATCAATTCAACATTCAAACCGATCAATATGGGAAAGGGTATCAAATCATGCAAAAAATGGGATATAAGGGAAGAGGACCCTTAGGAGTTTGAAATAGAGGATTATTAGAACCCATTGAACCAGCTTGGAGATCAAAAGAAGAGAAATCTGGAATAGGTTTTCAACATAAAGGAGAAATTTCAAGTCCAATGCATGATTTCCATGAATGTGTGAACATGGTAGGTTCTGAGAGTGAAGATGATTCTAGGGATTATTAGTGGGATTCCTTTTCCGAAGAGTCTTATCATGACATAGAAGTTGATGTTATTCATACATATGCAACTATTCCCAATGTTACAAGTCAAGACAATGAACATCAAGGTTCAAATTCTACACAAGTGTCAAGTGAATCTTAAGAATCCAACATAGGTCAAGGATCTAGGACTAGTCAATGGATAGGTGAACCTTGGGTACCTTCATGGGGGGGTGATTCAAATGTTGTATTTAATCCACATGCATTCTTTCCCATGGAAATTAGCGAGGACTCTAGTGAAGGAGACTTTGGTCCAACTTCCATGGAACATCTTAAGGAAGCCCATGTCATAGACCTAAGTGATACAATGTACAAACCATCAAATGAGGTCATATCCTTAAACCCTTTGAATGATAATTTTCTGAATGAATCTTTATCCTTAATGCACCATGAACTCATTGATTGGGATTTATCCAAACCGAATGACCTATTATACTTTCCCAATGACCTTGCAATGGCCCAATACCTAAATGTGGTTGAGCCATCTTCTTCCATCAATGAATACAATCTGGACATAATGATAGAGGCAGGGGTCCAACCTCTCAATCCACAAAATAAAAGAAAAAAATATTAAAAAATGAAAAGGTCTAGTGGTTAAAACCACCATGTGGCTATGCTAGAACCTCAAAAAGTCCAAATATCAGATGTTTCCAAAGGTGAAAACCCAATTGTGGCACCTAAGGAAGAGAGGTTGGATACCCTACCTGAACATGAAGATGAAATATCACCCATCCTTATTGAACCAACGGAGAAGGTTAACATTGGCACCGAAGAGGATCCCAAGTTTATTCATCTAGCAGCATCTTTGAGACCATCAAAAAGGAAGGATTTCATCGAATTCTTTCAAGCAAGGAAAATTAAATTTGTGTGGTCTTATTCTGACATGCCCAGTTTAGATCCAAGCTTCATAATACATCATTTAAATATGAAACCCGTCAAACAAAAATTGAGAAAAATGCACCCTCAAGTGGTACTTTTAGTAAAAGCAGAATTGGAAAAGCTCCTCAAGGTTGGATTCATAAGAGTAATTTCATATGAATAATGGATATCCAACATTGTACCGGTCACAAAACATGACAAATCTATTATACTTTGCATGGATTTTAGAGATTTCAATCTTTCTTTCCCAAAAGATGATTTTCCACTACCTAGCATTGATACTATAATGGACTTAATAGTGGGTCATTCTATGCTTTCCTTGATGGATGGATTTAGTGGATACAATCAAATCCAAAATGCCCTTGAAGATCAATAAAAGATGGCTTTTACATGCCCATGGGAAACCTTTTGTTGGAATGTGGTGCCCTTCGGTCTCAAAAATGCCGGAGAAACTTACCAAAGAGCAATGACTACCATCTTCCACGATATGATGCATACCTTTTTAGAAGACTATGAGGATGATATTCTAGAAAAATCACATGAAAGAAAGGATCACTTACCAATATTAGACAAGATCTTCACAAGGTTAGAACAAATCAAAGTGAGAATCAATCCAAAGAAATGTGATTTTGGGGTACAATCCGGCAAACTCTTAGGTTACATTATTTCTGTAGAAGACATTAAATTAGATCCCAAGAAAGTACAAGCAATAATGGACATGGAAATTCCTAAGAATATTATCCAAATGAGGTCTCTTCAAGGAATTATTCAATCTATAAGGAGGTTCATCTCCCAATTGGCGGAAAAATGTCATTCATTCACAAGGTTGCTACATAAAGACACCATTTTTACATGGGATGAAGAGTGTGATAAAGCTTTCACATTGTTAAAAAAATATTTGGTGAATCCACCCATCTTAATTTTACCTATAAAAGGAAAAACCTTGTTACTTTAGATATCAACAATGGAGAAATATTTAGGGGTCCTATTGGCACAAGAAGACAATGAAGGAAAAGAAAGAGCCATTTATTACTTCAGTATAACAATGATAAAGTATGAATTGAACTATAGCTTCATGGAAAGGGATTGCCTAGATGTGGTGTTTGCCTCTCAAAAGCTTAGACATTACATGTTGATGCATAAAGTGAAGTTGATTTCCAAAATTGATCCTTTTAAGTATCTACTTAGTAAAACATCCCTAATAGGAAGGATGCAAAATGGGTGATGGTACTTAGTGAGTTTGACATTGAGTATGTGGATAGGAAAGTAGTCAAGGGATAAGTAATTGTTGATCAGTTGGTCGAACATCCTTTAGAGTCTATACATCCAATTCAAGTGGAATTTCCTGATTCAGAGATTGTTAATGTGGAAGCAAAGACATGGACCTTTTTTTGATGGATCTTATACTCAAAGTGGTTCAGGGGAAGGAATTCTTTTGATAACACCTCAAGGTTGCACAATTCCCAAATCTTACAAACTATTGTTTCCCTGCACAAATAATATTTATGTATATGAAGCTTTGGTCATAGGTCTCAAAATGGCTTTGGAATGGAATGTCATAGAATTACAAGTTTATGGAGACTCTCAATTAGTCATCAACCAAATCAATGATGAATACAACACCAAAGATGAAAAATTGATGCCATATAAAAGGATAGTGGATGATTGGAAAAAATATTTTTCTTTGATTACTTTTGAGAAAATTCCAAGAGACAAAAATAGAGCAACCGATGCAATGGCCTCTTTGGCTTCATTACTCCAAATGACTGATCAGAATGTGAGGTACAAATTCTTGGTGGAAGAGTTGGAAAAATTGGCATTTGACTTACCTAATACCCAAATAATTCCCTTCTTAATGGACATGACTCACCTCGGTATGAACCAATTTACACTTATCTTAAAAACAAAACCTTACCATTGGACCAAACCCGAGCTAAAAAATGACATTTCATAAGACAATCGGCTTGTTATACCATCCTATCAGACACATTATATCGCAAAGCTCTTGATGGAATGCTCCTTAGGTGTCTAGAGGAAGAGGAATTGAGGTTAGCTTTAAGAGATTTCCACAACGGGATTTGTGGGTCACATTCTAGTGGATTAAATTTAGCTAAGAAAATCCTTCGCATGGGGTATTTTTGGAAAACCTTAGAAAAAGATGCTTGTCAATTTGTGAAAGTTTGTGCTAAATGACAATATCACGGAGACATGATTCATGCACCTACACAAGAATCACATCCATTTATCACACCATGGCCATTTTATTAATGGGGTTTCGATCTAATTGGCATGATTTACCCACCATCTTCTATTGGACATAAATACATCCTCACAACAACAAAATATTTTACTAAATGGGTAGAGGTCATTCCTTTGACAACTGCCACGGTAAAGAAAATTTCCATGCTTATCCTTAATCACATCATTTTTTGATATGATATTCCTCATGCCATCATTACGGACAATGGAAAACAATTCAAAAACAAAGATGTGGATGAACTTTGTGAAACATTTCATATTATTCACCATTCTTCCTCCATTTTTGATGTGGACAAACCGAGGCTACAAACAAGAACATCTTCAAAATATTGAAAAGATCGTTGATAATTCATGAAGAGATTGAAATATTTAGATAAACCCAGAATTGTGGGCCTATAGAACCAGCATCCATACACCAACAGGAGCTACACCATTTTCCTTGGTTTATGGGGCCGAAGTTGTTTTACCCCTAGAAGTTGAGATTCTATCCCTAATAGTATCACTACATGGATTAATCAATGATGAGGATTATAGGGTTTCCCAACTTCAACAATTGGAATTATTGGAGGAACATCAAACACAAGCATATGATCATTTGAAGGTGTAAATATAGAAAATTGATTAGGTGTTGTATTTCCTTAACCTTTACATTTAATTGTTTTTTTTGAATGTGTATTATAATGTGATTAATCATATAGGGGGAAGGAAGATAATATGTTCCTCTTTTATCCCCAAATGCACAAATGAAAGATCCAAGTTGATTAACCCAAAAGAAGGATCACTGCACAAATGAATCAACCATTTGGAAATGAGAGAAAGGAAGAAGAGCTTAAACTCTATTTTATGATTAAGGAGATATAATATATAATAGTAATTGAAAAGGATGAGAGGAAGTACCAACCTTGAAGAATTTTAGATCAAAGAATGTTGTTTTCTGAGGTCTGTACTCTATTTTTAGAAAATCTGAAGTATGATCCAGAACCAGAACGCAGAGACGAACAAAACCCAGAAATATTTTTCTAATCTAACACCATCTTTAGAAAAATGTTGACCTTGACCCACAAATTTCACCCCTAACAAAAATAATCTCAACCCTGACCTATGCAAGTCTGACAAAAAATATGTTTTCAGATCCCGATAGTTCACTGAAAAGGGTATCCAGAACTAAGTTCAAATCCACAGTCCCGAACCTGTACCTATAAGAAAAAGAGATTTTTTTTTGGGGGGGGGAGGGGTTTGCCTTAGTCAAACCTAGATTTAGGAAACAACCTTGAAATCAATAAAGTATAGAATGCTAGAAAGTAGTAGAATTGAATCTAAGAATGAAGCTATGATATTGAATAAATATGCAATTGTAATTCAAATGTAGCAAGTATGTAAATATTAAAGCTTGGACTCAATAGAAACCTTAAACCTCCATGATTGTATGCTTGGAATCTACCTTGAAGAGAATGAATGAGTATTTGAGGATGTACAAAGGATCTTGAAGGAAGATCACACCACCATGATGGCTAGATCTAGGGTTTGAATGATGAATCTTACATGTTGGAACCAAATCCCTTCAAAAGTCTTGAAAGCTTGAATCCTTGATCTTCAATGGAGGAATTGAATTCTTGAGAGGAAGACTTGAACACCTTGAAAGCTTGGAAACATGTAGAACAATGGATGCTTGAACCTTTTGCTTCTTAACAAAATCTTGGTTTAGAACTTTTTGCACTTAGAAGACTTAGAAAAAATGAGAGAGAAAGGCTTCCTTTTATATGAAACTAGGGCACAATCTCCTAGAGAGGCCAACATAGGAGAATTAAATTTCAGTTAGAACCATTCCCCTAGAAGATGACCTATATTAAATATAATTTAGGATTTGTCACTTTGAAACCCAAAATAGCCGACCCAAAAGCGGGAAAAATGAATTTTTGATGACCTCCGGCAAATGACAAGCTTCTAGATTTGGAAGGGGGACCCAAGTCAAGGTTGAGGTCAACCTTGACCCTGAGGGTCAGAACCCCTAGAAAATGTGCCAGGTGGGATAGAAGGTGCTCGGAGAGGCCCAATCAAGGTCCTAAATAGGCACAAAAGTGGGAGATGATGCAGAAAGGAGGGGACAATATGATGGTGTTCAAAAACCTTTATTGTCTTATTTATCCACCATAGTATATCTAGTAGTGTACCTATATTGCAAAGCTTGAATAGGAGGAGATCGATTATGGAGTTCATGGGAAAATGTTGTGTATGGTGGAATGATAGGATTAGAAGAGGTTTCATTGTTTTTCCCTTTATCATCATCATGGATTGGATAGGGAGGTGAAAGTAAATGAAAGAATTCTCGAACATCTGTATCATGGATCCTAGATTGAGCCCCATCATAAGTGTGGGAAGAACTAGGGATTGAAGGTGGAGAAAAATAAATAGGAATATTTGGAATTTAATTAGAATTTATAGGATTAGGGTTAGGTAGATTTGGAACTAGATTAGGCATGATAGGAGTAGGAATATTAGGAGGTGAGGTATCATCTACCCAATTCTTCACATAATCCAAATGAGTAATAAGTCCACTACACAAATCTTTTATGAAATTTTTGAAAGTAGGGAGACTAGTATTGGTTAATCTCAAAATAGCATAAGCAAGTTAAATATGAAGATTAACAAACATGATGAAATGGATAATACTCTCATAGACATCATAGGTACTATAAATAGATTCTAAAAGAAGCATAATAAGAAAAATAGTCATACACCAAAACATCTTCATAATGAATGATGAGATGCAAGAAGTGTTGTTGTATTTTTATGAATATATATTTTTTTTGTATTTTAAAATGCAAGAGCATAAAATAAAATTAATTTAATATGTATGCAAGAGCTAATGTGAGAGGCAAAGCATCTAACACCAACAAGAAAGAGTTGTCTATCGCGGGTTCACCAAAATGTAAAGATAGAAAATTGATTAGGTGTTGTATTTCCTTAACCTTTACATTTAATTGTTTGTTTTGAATGTGTATTGTAATGTGATTAAGCATATAGGGGGAAGGAATATAATATGTTCCTCTTTTATCCCCAAATGCACAAATGAAAGATCCAAGTTGATTAACCCAAAAGAAGGATCAATGCACAAATGAATCAACCATTTGGAAATCAGAGAAAGGAAGAAGAACTTAAACTTTGTTTTATGATTAAGGAGATATGATATATAAAAATAATTGAAAAGGATGAGAGGAAGTACCAACCTTAAAAAATTGCATATCAAAGAATGTTTTTTTCTAAGGTATGTACTTTGTTTCTAGAAAATATGAAGTATGATCCGGAATTGGAATGCAAAGACGGATAAAACCCAGAAATATTTTTCTGATCTGACACTATCTTGAGAAAAAGGTAGACCTTGACCCAAAAATGTCACCCCTAACCAAATAATCTTGACCCTTACCTATGCAGGTCTAAAAGAAAATATTTTTTCAGATCCTGATAGTTCGCTGAAAAGGGTATCCAAATCTGAGTTCAAATCCACAGTCCCAAACCTATACCTGTGAGAAAAACATATTTGTTTGTTGGGGGGAGGTTTTTTCCTTAGTCAAACCCCGATTTAGGAATTAACCTTAAAATCAATAAAGTATAGAATGCTAGTAAGTAGTAGAATTGAATCTAAGAATGAAGCTATGATATTGAATAGATATGCAATTGTAGTTCAAATGTAGCAAGAATGTAAATATTAAAGCTTGGACTCAATAGAAACCATAAATCTCCATGATTGTATGCTTGGAATCCACCTTGAAGAGAATTAATGAGTATTTGAGGATGCACAAAGGATCTTGAAGGAAGATCACACCACCATGATGGCTAGATCTAGGGTTTGAATGATGAATCTTGCATGTTGGAACCAAATCCCTTCAAAAGGCTCTAAATATTGAATCCTTGATCTTCAATGGAGGAATTGAATTCTTGAGAGGAATACTAGAACACCTTGAAATCTTGAAAACATGTAGAACAATGCATGCTTGAACCTTTTGCTTCTTGACAAAATCTTGGTTTAGAACTTTTTGCACTTAGAAGACTTAGAGAAAATGAGAGAGAAAAGCTTCCTTTTATATGAAACTAGGGCACAATCTTATAGAGAGGCTGACATAGGATAATTAAATTACAATTAGACCCATTCCCCTAGAAGAGGACCTATATTAAATATAATTTAGGATTTGCCGCTTCTGAACCCAAAACAGCCGACCCGGAAGCGGGAAAAATGAATTTTTGATGACCTCCATCAACTTACAAGCTTCCAGATTTGGAAGGGGGACCCAGGTCAAGGTTGAGGTCAACCCTGACCTAATTCAAGGTCAAATTTTACCCTGAAATAGTTCAAGGTCAAGTTTTACCTTGACCTAGGGGGTCAGAACCCTTGGAAAATGTGTCAGGTGGGATAGAAGGCGCCCGGAGAGGCCCAATCAAGGTCCTAAATAGGCATGGAAGAAAGAAATGATGCAAAAAGGAGGGGATAGTATGATGGTGGTCAAAAACATCCCCTAAGGAGGGCTAAAATTTCTTATCATGGAAGTGCTTCCATTTTAAGATGATACAGAAGGTATATCAAAATATAATTTCAAGAAACTACAAGCACATCAAACCAAGAGCCTTTCAAGTGGAAGACTTAGTGTTAAGAGAAAACCCTAAAAATTAGGAAGATAGGGAAAAGAAAGGGAAGTGGGAAGAAAATTGGCTTGTTCCTTTTTTAATTGTTTCTTCTTTTGGAATGGGAACATACAAACTAGCTGATTGTGAAGGGGATGAGTTGCAAGAACCCATTAATAACATCTATTTAAAGAGGTTTCATATCTAATTAGATGAAAGAGAATCAAATGAAAGAGTATCAAATGAGAGTATCAGATGTGTTAGCATCTTCTTTTTACATAAGAAAAAGTAAAAATCCAAAAAAGGAGAAAAGATCAAAATACAAAAAAATTAGAAAGATCAAAAAAGCCAAAAACAACAGAAAAGTAGAAAAATCAGAAAAAGGAGAAAATTAAGCATGAAGAAAGTCAAAAAAATTGCAAAAATAAAAAATGTTGTCTTGGTGAAAACCTAGCAAATAGGCACCTTGATGATTAAAAAAAAAAAGGAAAAAAGAAAAAAATTGAAGAAATTGAAAAAAGAGAAAAGTGCCTTGGTGAAAACCTAGCAATAGGCACCTTGGTAGCAAAAAAAAAAAAAAAGAGCAATAAACCCAAAAGGTGAAAACCTGGAAATAGGAACTTTTTGTTCCCTTAGATCATTCCTAGCTGCATTTGTACATATTGCTTTTTCTCCATCTCATTTGTACATATCCTCATTGCATCTGTCATTTGTGCATAGTCATAATAAAGCCTTTAGCTGCATTGTTGCACTCTAGGTTTCATATTGCCCTAAGTTTTACACATGATCACATTTATCACTTGGGGGAAAAATCATTGGTTTTGGTACTAAACAGATTCAAAAGTGCTACATTTTGGTCACATGATAGAAGCACATTTTCAGAATTTCAGAGGAGAGATAGTTTTGGAAACCTTTGATGGATATCATTGTTCAATTCCAACAGTTTGATCACATACTTCGATCCTTGAACTTCATTGACTTATTTTATCAGGATTAAAAATTTGATAACACTTATATGATCAAAATATTTGGAAATCCTATTAAAAATTGAGATACATTACAAAATACTTGAAATTTTTTGATTATTTTTCATTGAATTTTTTAAGTCATGTCTTTTTAGCTAATCGATGATGTTTCAACTAGATTTGCAATGATGGAGACATGATGTTTTCCTTGGCTTTTGTGTGACTATTTTGAGGAAGATCCCCCAATTTGTGTGAATTCATCTAATGACATGTTCATCAAAGAACCATCAAGGACATTCATCTATGAAGGAGGGTTAACCTTTGTTTGTTTACACAAAATGATACCTTGGCTATTTAGATATTCCATATCTTAATACCAAAATCCACTTGCAACATTGAATCCATTGAAACCGGTATTCATACTCTCATAGTTGGTCATTCAACTAGTGAGGGTTTTACTAGGTTCCTAAAAGAGGTTACCAATTGAGATGAAAGTCATATTCATATTCTTATGGTCACAGTGTCACAAGTAAGGATTGTATCGACTCCTAGTTCCACAATGCTCAATGATGAAAATATATCTCTTTTGTAGTTCTTTCGCAAATAACTTGTGATAATTAGTTGCATTGCATTGCATTTTCATGATAGATTAATTGCATTATTTTTTGGTTTTTTCCAAGTGAAGGGGGTTAATTATTACAATCTTGATTCATAAATTCATATGGGGGGATTCAATTTTCCATTTTATGTTTGGTTCAATCAATGATGTGAGATTATCTTTTGCATTGCATTACATTCATTTATTCATAGTATTAATCATTATCTTCATATCAGAATAAGAAAATACAAGAATCATTAATCATTATCCATTGCATACATCTAGTTAAGAAGTGCATTTAATATCACCATTGCATACATCAAAATCCAAAAAATATAGTTGTATTCATTTAATATATCTATATCCATGCATCTATCTATCAATGTAGTACATTCGTATAAAAGAAAAAAGCATATAGGAATAAGTGCATACATCATTTGCATTCATCTAATTTATATCATATGTAAGATAAACTGCATCCATATCATAATAAAAAGTAAAATGCATCCATAAAAAATCATATAGACATGTGCATATGAGAGATCTCACATCTAAAACATCAAAATATCACATAGAATCAAGGAAAGTCATCATATAAATGTCCATCAAAGCATGATCCATCAAATCTATATACCAAGATACAATAGCACAAATATGGTACATCAACATAAGTCCTGATCAAATCAATAAACATGATAAATTGATACATCATAAAATGTGGGTCCATATCCATTTGTCTCACGACCCAACTGGGGCACCTAATTTGTCACTTGTCCCTGATCCATCCCCTTTCCCATCAGGCCCTCTATCATCTTCTCTATCCTAAGTAGTAGGTCATCCCTGACTCGTACTGGAAACACTAGGCATATGTGACATCATAGTCATAAACTGCTACATCATCACGACCACATGGTCTAATCGACCAACCACTGTTGCCAGCCTTATCTATAAAGTTTGCACATCCTCAGTCAAGGCATCTATAGCCTGAGGATCCTGGGGTACCTATGGTTCCAAAGGAGCCTGAGGAGCCTGTACTGATACCTACGGTGTAACCAATATCTGAGGAGGCACCTGCTATGCCGAAATCTATCCCTGAACTATAAGATTCTGTTGTGTATGTACCTATGGAGGAGCTTGTTCTCCTAGAACCTATCTAGAAGCCTCAATATGAGCCTCTCACCCAACTCTCTATCTCTGTTGTCCCCATGCAACCCTTGGAGGAGGCTGAACTAATCCAGGTCCATGTGCCTTTCGAGTTTCCCTATATCCCCCACCTCTTTCTCTTATATGACCACCCCATGTGCGAGGTCCCACCCATCCTCTTCCAATCACTCTAGGAGCTCTCTACACTCTAGGAGATCATCATCTCCATCTCCTACCACCACCACCATCTCCTCCATCCCTGACCTCATCACCTGATGTATCATCTGCATCCAGGATCGACTCTACTAGGTCTATGAATCTCATAAATCTATGTCAGGAGAACCACTCTCTATACTCTATACACATCCCTGCATCTGCAACATGATCTAACATGTCCCATTTGATAAAGATCAATCTGTCAATCTCATCATATGCATAGTGGAAATCTATCTGTGCGCCCCACATAGACCTCTCAGCTTGTACTCGTGCATAAAGAGACATACCCTGAGGCATGTCCTAAACATGGCCATACTACCTGGATACCCGACCAAAGCAGAATCTCTCAATCACGAGGGGTGATTGAAAAATCATCCACCTTGGAGAAAACATGTAAGGGAGCTTATCATCATCCTCCCACCAACCCTCACATCCCAAATATGGTCACCACACGACCTGATCCATATCATCTATCATACGGCACAAATACTCTAGTTTTCCCATATGATGTTGGACAACCATGCCACCATACTAAAAGGCATAAGGACACCTGCAGCCTCAGACACACACTGCTACTAGTCTATTAATGGGAATATGCTCCCATATCCACAACTGAAGAAGAACTGCACCTGTTGATACTGCACAACTAGATCTATACACAATCTCATACATATCATGGTATAGCTGTGCTAACACACATGATCCCCAACAAAACCACTGAGGCTATGCAATCAAATCCTCAAGAATGTGGCCCCATTTAATAGATAATCCTCAACCTCAATGATTAGGAAGGAGTAATCCACCTGTCATAGCACCTAAGACTGTTGTTAATGTCAAGAAAGAAGCAAACTATGCTTAGGTGATCATGTCATCTCTGATGGTATCATCATTGAAGACCCATCTGTAGATGCTACCATAATAAACTGAATTATAATAAACTCATTCCCCATGATTAGGGATATGGATTAGTCTGTATACATCATTGGGAGTGATCATCGTCTCTCTGAGTGGTAAGTGGAAGGTATTGTGGTCATAGTGTCATTGCTCTGCCACAACCGTTAGAAGACCTTGGTTCAACTGAAACCGAGGGATGTCTAGAAGGAATCTCAAACCACAAATCTCAATCACTCTAAACTCTGTATCTGTAAGCTCCTGAGCTAAATCCAATATCCAAGAAGCAAGGTTTCATACATATAACTTACAGAGATGTGCCTGTTTTGCAAATCAAGGGAATTATATCATAATTTTTCTATCAATAGATTATCCTAAGTCAATCAATCTAATTCAATCAATCTTTTCTCTTCTTGAGCACAATCAACTTACTATTCCTACATCTAGATCTTGAGACATGGACCAATATGATCAGTTATCTATCCTATCAGATTTCTATCCAATCAGATTGACAAATCAAACATTCATTGTTATGATTATCCTAATATCCTAATCACTTGTTTGCATTAATACAACAGAATATTTCTATCTTGGAAACCTAATTGTTTATTTAGAGGATCAATACGTAATCAATTTGAGCATTTCAAATCAAATTTTATCACATTTTCCTCTAGGTTTCACTTAGCTAAGTGTACATGGAATTTTAACCTATGCGTTATTCTAAACATCTTACACGTCATCTAACCTATCGGAGCCAGTGCTTCTTTATTTAGGCGTCACTTTATCACCCTAGGTGTTACTTAAATGTTCCTAGGTGGAATTTAAAACATGATGTTTTGGAAAGCATCATTTTAAAAATGGTTTCACATTTTTTCCCTAGCTCATAGGCATGCTTTAATTTTCCTATGCGGCACTTGAAAGCGCAGAGGTGGTGTTTTACTAGCCTAGGCATGGTTTAACATATCATACACGGCATTTAACAGAAATTAATCTAAAAAGAATGGAAATTTGACATAAATGCTATTAAGTGCGAACAATAAATGCACTAGGATGTTCAAAATCACTCACTAGAGGTCTGTAATCTAGTGTTCTCTGATATCGACGACCCCTCTTGAATCAATGCTCTCGAACAGGCACAACCATGACTACTTATCTTCACAGGATCGGAGCAAAATCTCAATAGTGAAAAGTGAAAATGAATAGTAAATTTGGGTTTACAAACCTATTTAAGCTATTAAAAACCTAATTTTGGAGGGATTTGTTTACCCAATGTGACCTAAATCTACATTTTCTGTAAACTAGGGCATATTGTGATCTCATTCTCATCATCAATGTTTTCAGAAATGAAATCATCTTGGATCTTGTTTTAGATCAGTCTCATCATATTTTACATTTGGCGATCAATATGTTTCATTTCTGAGGGGACATCATCATATCATCAAATCAGGTTTCTAAATCAAATTTAGGGCATTGAAAATTCAAACTTTTATCAGTGGGGCATTCTGCATCAAATCAAATCAATTTTCAATCAGGGTTTCAAATCAATCAGTTTTATCAATTAGGGTTTCAAATCAATCAATCAAATCAGTATCGAATCGGTGATCAAGACATGCAATTTTCTTTTGAATCAATGCGCTTCACACATAAATTCAAAGAGGGGCATTTGTAGACACCCAAAACTGGGAAGGTGTCTTAGTATCATCCAAATCTGCAAATCTTAGAAAAATGCTTCAAAATGGATCAAAATCATTTCAAATGGACATTTATCAATCAAAGTGGACAAAATCAAGTTAAATCAAAATATTAATTAACCATGACATCAAATAATCAAATATAAGCCTAAAATGATCAATCAAAATTATATAATTGATTTTAATCAATTAATTGTATAGTTTTAAATCAAAAATCAAATTGAACCTATTCATCCCTACATGGTTAATTTAATCAATTGATTAAATTAAATAATACTAATATCTTTCAACATGAATTTGAGCAACAAATGGGAATTGAGAACACAAAATCACATGGATCACTCCTAACTTTGAATCTCAATCACTCATTTTCATAATTGAATCTTAATCACTCAAATTTTTCCCTTTGTCTCAACCTTTGACACAACCATTTAAATTGTCCCCCCATTTGAAACCATCTCAAATCCTTTCACTCAACCAAGGCTTAATAATGATCAAGTAACTCTACCCCCTACCCTTGGGAATTTACTATAAATACAAGTCATTTTCAAGCATAAGTAATCCTAGAAAATTTGAATGCATAGCATCAAACCTATAGACAATTTTGAGCAATATTAAGCATATTTGAGAAATATCATAGCAAATTGAGCATTACGGAGAGCATTTTTGTTGCATTTGGATTCACAATCATGATCATTTGAGAGAATTGAGCTAGATTAGGCATATTTTTGTATCAATTTCTCATTCTAGGATTGTCACTAGTATAGATTAAGGCTGGGAGCTTTACTAGCATACTAGTTTGAGAACCATGAGATGTTTAGTGATTTAAATGCAATTCTTTAATTTAAATTGTTTATGTTTTTCCATAGAATTATAGTTAAATAAATCAATCTCATGAAGGTGTATTAAATTCACACACATACCCTTTTGACATTCTTTTATGGTACACTTTGAGATGATCGAAGGCTTGTTGTTTGCACTCATCTAATAGTTCTAGTGCATGAACCCTATCAATGTGGTATTGTTCATTTGTAACAAGACCTTGGAGAGATGCTCGCAAAGATGGAATTTCTACTTCAATGGGCAGCACTGCTTCTGTGCCATAGAGTAGCGCAAATGGTGTGGCTCCTATTGGTATTCAAATAATTGTTCTGTAGGCCCATAGTACTGGATTTAGTTGCAAATGCCAGTCTTCACCAGACTTATTCACAGTTCTATGTAAGATTTTTAGAATGATTTTGTTTGAAGCCTCAGTTTTTCCATTACCTTGAGGATAATAGATTGAAGAAAAATTTTGAGTGATATGAAACTATATACAAAGGTCCTCGATATCTTGGTTTTTGATTTGACCCCCATTGTTTGTTACAATAGAAGAGGGTATCCCATACCTACAAATAATGTAGTTCAAGATGAACATAGCAACCTATTTGCCAGTGGCTTTGATCAGCGGCACTACCTCGACCCACTTAATAAAATACTCAGTGGTTGTAATGATGTACTTGTGTCCACTTGAAGAATTAGGATAAATGTGTCCAACAAGATCAAAGGCCCATTGCTGAAATGGCCAATGTGTTATAAAAGGTATGAGTTCTCTAGCTAGAGCATGGATAAGGTTTCCATGTGTTTGACATTTGTGACATGTTTTAGAAAATTGCACGACATATTTTTTCATTGTAGGCCAATAGTATCCAACTCTTAATAATTTCTTAGCCAATGAAAAGTCATTCGAGTGCGATCCACATACACCTTCGTGAACCTCTTTTAATGTGCGGTCATACTCTTCTTGTTCTAAACACCTAAGAAGTGTTCTTTCAAGACCTCATCTATATAAGTTAGTAGTGATGAGGACATAATGTGATGTTGTCCTAATTAAAGCTCATTTTTAATTCCTGGATAAGCCATTGGGTAAGGTTTGACCAGTAAGATAAACAATTATTTTGGCATATCGAGATTGGTCTTGGGAATTTAAGGCACAAATCACTTGAGATACAGGTGTATCAAAGGCTGGAAAGGATAATTCTTCCTCCAAGAAGTCATATAAAAATTGGTTTTCTTCTGATTGTAACATGGATGCTAGCTTAGCCATAGCATTTGCAGCTTTGTTTTCCATTCTTGGAATTTGTTGGAATGTGATGAAGAAAAATTACTTTTTCAAATCTTCTACCAGCTATTTTTAAGGCATGAGTTTCTCATCTTTTGTTTAATAATCACTACTCACTTGGTTGATAATGAGTTGAGAGTCACCATACATGTGTAACTCTATGATTTTACATTCCATAGCAAGCTTGAGTTAGTTCACCAATGCTTCATATTCTAAAATGTTGTTAGTGCATGGAAACATCAATTTATATGCCTTAGGTATCTTGTAGCCTTGAGGAGTGATAAATAATACTCTTGCTCCAGATCCTTGTTCTGTGAAAGAACCATCAAAATACATCTTCCACAGATTATCAATTAAGTGCATGATTGTCTCATCTAGAAATTCTATAATCAAAGGTGCATCATCTTGTAATAGTGAATTAGCTAGTTGGTCTGCTAGGACTTGTCCTTTGATATCCCTTTTGTCTACATCCTTAATATCAAATTTACTTAGAATCAAGACCCATTTTTCTAGTCTTCCTGTCAATGTTGTTTTACTCAAGAGGTATTTTAGAGGGTCAATTTTTGCAATAAATTTCACTGTATGTGAAAGCATGTAGTGTCTCAACTTCTGGGATGCAAAAACAACCGCTAGGAATTCTTTTTCAATGATGCTATAGTTGAGTTCATAAGACACCAAGGTCCTGCTAATGTAATAAATCTCCCTTTCCTTTTTGTTTTCATCATCTTATGCTAGCAATACTCCAAGTGATGTATTCGTAGCTGAGATATAGAGTAGTAATGGTTTTCCATGAATAGGCACCATGTGAATAGCAGTAGCCAGGTAATCTTTTAATTCTTTGAAAAAAATTCACAATGCTCATCCCATTTGAAAGTTACACCTTTATGTAACAATTTTGTGAAATGTTATGCTCTATCTGCTAGTTGGGACATGAATCTCTTGATGGACTGAAGTCTTCCTTGAAATTTCCTCATTTGAATGATATGCGAGGAGGTGACATTTCCATTATCACTTTTACCTTTTCTGGTTCTACCTCAATTCCTTTATCTGATATAATAAACCCTAAGATTTTCCTGATTAGACTCCAAATGCACATTTCTTTAGATTAAGCCTTAGTTGAAATTGCTCCATTCGGTCTAGTATCTTTCTCAAGTCTTCAATATGAGTTGTTCATTTTTTTGACTTGGCTAATGTATCATCCACATATTCCTCCATGTTTTTGTGTATCATGTCATGGAAGATTATAGTCATGGCTCATTGATATGTAGCTCCAACATTCTTTAGCCCAAATGGCATGATGTTCTAGAAAATGTTTCCCATGCATATGTAAATGTTGTCTTTTCTTGGTCCTCAGGAGAAATCTTAATTTGGTTATAACCTGAGAATCCATACATGAGTGAATACATCTGATATCCTGTTGTGAGATCCATAATCATATCAATATTTGGCAATGGGAAATCATCTTTAGGACAAGATTTTTTTAAGTCCCTAAAGTTTGTGCAAATCCTAATAGACTTATCTGTTTTAGAAACTGGTACCACATTAGAAATCCATCCTCCATAAGTGATGACCCCTATGAATCCAAATTTTAATAGTTTTTCCATCTCCGCTTTGACCAATAATACCAAATGTGGATGCATATTTCTTAGTATTTGTTTGACGGGTTTAATTCCAGGAGCTATAGATAAGTGATGCATTATTAACTCAGGATCGAGTCCAAGGATATCAGTGTAAGACCATGCAAAGTTGATCTTATTCTCTTTGAGGAATTTAGTAAACTTTATCTTTTCTTCTTTTGATAATGATTGTGCCAGGTGAACAAATTGAGGAGCTTCTAGTGTTCCCAAGTTAGCTGGTTGTGTTGGTTCTATCAAAACTGGAGATCTTTCTTGAAAGTGCTCAGGGAGGATATCAATAATCTCATCTTTTGGCACCTCTAAGAGGTTTTCACCATTAGATACGTCTTTTATTTTTACTATTTTAGATTTTGATACAGCTACAACATGGTTTTAACCATCAGTTCTTTGTTTATTTTTGTTCTTCAATTTGTGACTAAGAAACTTGATATCCTCCTCTGCCAGGTTCATGCTCCTTGTATTGGTGGAAGAAGGATAGGGTTCACAAGCATTTAGATAAAATGCTACAGTATAGTCATTAGGAAAGTTCATGATAGGAGTAGGGTCTGAATTGGTCCAATCAATAAGGTCAGGGTTTTCCAAGGATAATGATTCAAATTTTTGTAAGGACAACATCACGTTAGTGTCAAGACTATTAACTAACAAGACATGTTTTGTTAAGTTGGCTTCTATAGCATTTAGATCATTAAGAGTTGAATCGTCATTATTAGGGTCATTGTCAGTAATATGCAGACCCAACTCTAGTGACTCATTAGTTGAGCTTTCTTCTTCTTCTCTCATTATATTGAAACTCATATCTTGTATCCTTTGAATGTCCTTTAGAACTAGTAAAGCACTAATATCTCCATTAATAATCATGGGGAGTGCTATCTCATCTGATTCTGGGACAACAGTAGTGTTAGTGGAAGTGTTATAACTATTTCCTCTCTCCAATAGAAGTGCAAATTTATGAATTACATCTACCTTAATGTCCATGGTAGCATCAGACATGTGATCCCATTCATAATCATGTGAGTTTGTGATTTCGTCATCAGATTTTTTTAAGAGCTCAGCAATAGTGACTTGATGTACCCTATTAGCCATTTGTGGATCAAAGTGTGGTAAATATAGAGCATGTGAAACTGTCACTAATTGACCCTAGTTAGGATGTACATTTTTTTTTTGGGGTATTTCTTCATGAGTTTCTTCTAGCCATTGGACTTATGGAGAGTCTTCTTCTTATTCCTCTACTTCTTAGACATCAGTTTGTGACAAAAAAGGAATATGATGCTCTAGTTATTCTACAAATGTTGGGACATATCTTTCTCCTTAATATTCAGGATCCTGAATACCAATGTGTAGTAATATTTCATATGTCCAATGTACAAGTTATGTTTCTTCTTCTTCATCATCACTTCCTTCATCAAATATTGGACCATATCTTGAGATAGGGTGTTCTGAATTGTTATTGAAACCTAACCCTGTCTTGTCTTTGGTGCCTCTGAATTCCATGTGTATAGGCTCAATGAGTCCTTTGCCTTTATCTCCCAAAGGTCCCTTCCCTTTGTATCTCATTTGTTTAAGAAGGTCATAACCTTTTCCATACTTTTCTGAGGATATCTCCACATTTTTTTACCTCATTTTCTCTTTGTCCCTCTTTATAGAGCCAAGCCAAGACTGTTTTATCTTCTTTTTCATCCTCTTGATAAGTAAAGGCTCTAACCATACTAGTTGGTTCGTGAATGTCTTGTTCTTTTGATGCAGTAGGTGTGAAATATGAGGAAGGTTTCCCATAAGATCTTAGAGACACGAGAATGTTAGCCAATGATGGCGTCATGTCTAGTTTGTATTCCCCCATGCTAGTTTATTCAAGTTTTAGTGTCTTTCCAAAGCTTTGCACCACCATGTCTTTAGAGGTTTTAGGTGTGGATTCTTTTTGGGACTTCCTTATTGTGAGGAACCATACTATTTTCTTTAACATTGTTGCGAGTGTAGCTTGAGTCTGTAGGAACTGCTAATTTCGCCCCATTGTCTAGGAATTTGATGCATTGATGGTAAGTAGATGGCACTGCTTGCATTTCATGTATCCAAGGTATCCCTAATAATATGTTATAGGCCAATGGTAGATCAAGAACTTGAAAAATCACATTGTGTTCAATTGGTCCTATTCTGATTGGTAAAACAATGAGACCTTTGTATAATATTTCTTCTTCATCATAAGCCTTGATGGTTATCTTACTTCTTAAATCAAGTGTTTTTTATGAAAGACCCAATTTCTTGATCAAATTGAGAGTACATATATTCAATATTGCACCTCCATCTATCAATACATGTTTTACACAGGATTTTTCAATCAAGACTTCAATGTGAAGGGGTTGGTTATGGGGATGAGTCAAGGACTTGTCATATTCTTCTAAAAAGGAGAGGTAATGTGGAGTTGATATGTGATTGACCATTGCCTATAATTTTTCTAGATATATGTCTTTTGGAATATTTGCAGAAGGTAGGGCTTGTTCAAGAACTTTTCTATGCACTGAAGAGATCTTTAATAACTCAAATATAGAAATTTGAGTTGAGGTCCTTTGAAATTGGTCTACCAATTTATACTAAGAAGATGGTATAGTAACTATTTGTCTTGTTTCTGCTGGTTTAGGAATTGTGACAACAAGTGCTTTAGAGGTTGTCACTTGCTTAAATGAGGAGTTAACCCCTTTAATCGTGACTTGTGCTTGGCTTTGAGTTACCACATTCAAATGTGTTGTTTTGTCTTTGACACCTTTGATAGTGATCACATTGATTGATTCACTTTTTATATCCAACATGTTGATCACATTATCGTTATGAGAGTAGGTGTAATTGACTTCTGTCGACACCTAAATTTGGTCAGGTGTTCTAAACAACTAAATGTGCTTTCAAATCACATCATAATGCTATAAATCAATCAGAAAGCAATTTCATCAAATCAAATGGACCGATTAAATCAAAAGTGATTGAAATTCATCAAATCAGAGGATCAATTAATAAATATATGAATTAATTAAATATAAGCCTAAAAGGGATAAATCTAAGATATATAATTGATTTAATCAATTAATTGTATAGTTTTAAATCTAAAATCAAAATCAACCTATTCTTTACATGGCTAATTTAATTAATTAAGTCCTTATTTCTTTCAACAAAGGGGACAAGAATTTGAAAAACCAATGAGAATCAAGAATTGAAAGCACATGGATCACTCCAAACTTTGAAATCTTGATCACTCATTTTTGAACTTTAAATCCTCATCACTCAATTTGTCTCTTTGTCCCAACCTTTGAGACCACCATTTAAATGGTCTCCCATTTGAAACCATTTGAAATACTTCTACTCAACCAAGCCTAAATCATGATCAACTTAACTCTACCCCCTACCCTTGGGAAATCCTATAAATACTATGAATTTTGAGAGAATTATCAATCCTAGACATTCATGAGAAATTGTATCCTTATTATAGAGAAATTAAACAAGATCATAAGCATTTGAGAGCATATTTGAGCATATTTTGAGCAATTGAGATCATAATAGAGTGAATTGCATTGGAAATTTGAGACTTGTGAGCTAGATTAGGCATCATCTTACAAAAAATCTCATTCTAGGATTGTCACTTTTGAATATTAAGACTGAGAGCTCCAATATCATGCTTAGATATAGATCCATGGAATGTTAAATGCTTTATTTTTCAATTCTTAGATTAAATTGTATTATTGTTTCCATAGAATTGATAGATTGCACCTTTATTTCATGAAGGTATAGTTTCTATATACCAAATGGAAACCACCGAGGGGCTTTAGGCCTCTAATCTCCATTTTATTTCCATTTTTGCATTTTTTTGTCTGTTTCTTGTCTCTTTTACAGATTTCAAGAAAATTCACACGTACAAGATAAATAATCACCCCTAAAAACAATGAACTTGTGCATATAAGTCATTCGTTCTGTACGTACAGAAGCAAAGGCTTGCCTGTGAGATAAATAGTCACGCCTGCAAATAATGAAATCACGCCTATAACCTTTCTTCTCTCACATGCTATTTTTCTTACTTCACATTTTCTATGGCTTTATTGCGCATTTAAACTTTATCTTACGCGTAGGAGTGTTTAAAGTTGCGCTTAACGGCCTTGAAAATATCGCTTACACTATTGTAAAATCACACTTAGACTGCTACAAAGCTGCACATATAAGCTATTCAATCAAGCATACAGTGATATATGTTTTTCAACTTGCAGAATATTAAATTCTGATTTTTGACAGGCTGTACTTTCTATTTCTGTAGATGAACAGACATCCCAAAGTCTAGAAACCAGATAAATGCATTTGCAAAGAAAGCAAGGAGGTAAGAATTTACAATAAACATGCAAAATAACTCCATAATCTAGTAATTTTGGAATATTTGGAAAAAGAAGAGGAATTATATAATCATTTTGTTAAAATTGTCCAAGCATACAAGATTAAATTTCCCTCATTGAACTAAAAACCAATTTGATTAAGATCTTTAGTTCATTTTTCAAATTTAGGAAAAGATCTCTAAATTTGTTGTTATTTTCAATTCCTTTTTGGTTTCCCTTCACTTTGGCATCTTTGTTGACTAACTTGTTGGAGGAGAAGGAGAGGGAATGATCGCCACTAGGTGAGTAAAGCAAAAAGCAAGAAAAACCTAAAAAATGTGCCTAGCCTTTGGAAAGCATATTATTCTTGATCCAAGGAAAACATTAGGTATATGCTCTCAATTTTTTGAAGTTGATAAAAAAGCAAAAAGTGTTGGAATTGGGTGATAGAAAGAAAGGTGGAAATTGAACCAAACACTTCATTTTATAAAAACCTCCTTGTTAAGAGGTTCAAAATTTACAAAATTGTGTTTGAAGTGTTTGGAATTGGAAAGAGTAGTAGGTATATTCTCTTCACTCTTTGAGTGAATTAAACTCCCCAACCTTCTTAATTCAATTCATTAATTATTTTATCATAAACATGTTAGAACTTTAGAGGGCCTACCTCCTGAGAATATCTTTACGAGGATGGTGAGAGGGAATGACCCAAGTGGGAGTCATCATTGTAGCCGTGATATACATCCAACCCACAATAATATAAACACATTCATCCTCAAAAGGATAGAATGAAAAATACATGTTAAGGATATTCACCTCCTCTAGCAGTCCTTCAGGATTGTGCAAAATCATGTTTTTATGCATGTGGGAGGCCCTTGAAAAATATTATAAGAGACTTTTCACTTGTTTGAACGGATTAAATGCACAAAACCTATTAAATCTAGCAAGATTACCTTTTTTAGAGGCATTTTTAAAAGCCAAATTTGACCTTAGGTAGATTGCTTGGAAGAGATTCTTGTTTTGGCCCGTTAAAACGTTTGAGAACATACACTTTGCATTTTTTTAGGAATAGAAACAAGTATTTTTTGTGTGTGTTGTGGTTGTTTCTCTATTTTCAAACAAGAAGATCCTGGAATCTGATCACAAGAAGATTAAATTTTTAAAAATCATCAAAAAAAGTGAAAGATTCAATTTTCCTGGTGAAGTCATGTGTACCAACATTATACTCATGCATGTCAACATTTTTGTCATGCTTACACAAACTAAATTTGTACGTACCAACATTCAAAACTGCGGATAGACATTCTCAACGTTGTGCATACAAAAGTAAAGTTTCACATGCTAAAAACCAAATGATGCATACAATCACCTGAAGTTGCGCATACATATTTTCCAGTACATGCATACACACCAGCAAAGTCTCGCATATATACAAGCAAAGTTACGTGTATAGACTGAGAAACTAAAACTGATGGCATTTCCTGAGGGTTTGGAAAATAATTGATTTCATATCTGGATACCCATTTGGATCTTCTACCTGTTCATTACTTTACTTTGATCATAATCCCTCACTATTTTACAATTCAAAAAATCACTTAGGGATTGATCAATGGGTGATAAAAAGCCAATATTTAGTGATTGATGTTCATGTCAGATTTCACCCGATCGCACTACATCAAGTCTACCTTACAGTCAGATGGAACATACCTAAGTAAAGAACTTCATTTTACTAGTGATACCTCTACTTCTTCACAAAAACTGAATGAACCAATGAATGAGGTAAACGAAACATGGTTTTTCAGTTTGGAGACATGGATCCCAACCTCATTAACCTCACCAACAAGGATAACACTAATAATAATGGAAATGGTGAGGTCAACAATAATGGGGCTAATGGAATAGGAGTCAACCCTAATAACCAAGGGGTAGACAATAATAATGGAGGGAATATTCACCCTAATGACAAAGAGGCTACCAAAGAGAATGTTAATGAAGCGGTACAAATCTCTTTCATCATGAAACTCATGGAGAAAGTATTGTAAATAGATAGGGAAAAATACTTCTTAGACCTAGCACAAGAGGGGACTAAACTCCCTCATAACTATGATGTTGATAAACTAAATCAAAAAGATGACATCATGAACAAACAGTTTAAGTTATTCCAAATGCAGTTGGACACCATGAAGCAAATGGGGGCTCCTAAACCCTTCTCTATTGAAATATTATGTATGTTCCCATTTGACAAGACATTAATTATGGTTAAATTCCCCAGCAACATTTTTTTTCCTAAGTATGATAAATACAAAGGAACATCCAATCCTCAAGATCATCTAAGGGAGTTTTGTGCATTGATCTTGGATTTCATGCATAATACAAAATATTTAATGAGGTTATTCCCAATGAGCCTAGGATGAATGGAAATGGAGTGGTTTTCCAAGTTACCCTCTGGAAAATGCACTTTTGAGGAATTGGCCTCCAAGTTCATGACTCATTACTCTTATAATATCAAACATGAGGTCACAATGATTAATTTATGTAATACCAATTAATGTGAGGGAGAAGGATTCTTTCTTTTCCTACAAATATGGAGAGCGGTATTTGCTAGGTACCCTCAAGCGTGCCTAAAAAGGAAAAGATGGACATCTTTATCAATAGCTTGAATAATGAAATGAATTATCGGTTGAGGTTACAATGCCCTAGGTATTTCCAAGACTTGATTGAAAATGGAGTCACTACAGAGGAAGTATTAGTCAAAAATGGAGAGCTCAAACTTTACAAGGATAATAACAATACTAATAACAATACTTCCAACCATAATCAAAATTGGGCTCCTCCTAACAACAAATGATTTTGGATGAAGAATAATAACAAAGGTGTGGTTAATGATGGATTTGTGGAAGCAAACAACTCGAAGGATACTCCATTTAATCTCACAAGAGGATCCAATCAAGCTAATATTGTAAGCCAAGCACCCAAAGTTCCTTTCAATAATAACAACTTTTGGAACAATCAAGAGGCTAAAAATCCTAAACCCTTCTTTTCTCCATCACATAGAAGGAAGTTCACAATCTTGGGTGAACCGCTTGAAAATTCATTAAGAACCCTCATTGCAAATAAGATTATTGACTTTCCTAGGGCTCAACCCTACGAACCATAAGTAAAACCTTCTTGGTGGAGTGATTCAAATCATTGTGAATATCATATAAATTGAGGACATAAGACAAATGATTGCATGCACTTGAAACATGTGGTTCAAGACCTTATTGATAATGGCGTGATTAAAGTGAAAGGACCTCAAAATAATGAAGATCAAACGGCATTCAAAATCCCTTTCTTCAAGCATGAGAAAGGTGAATCTTCAAATGCTAACAATAGAGGTAGAAATGGAAACAACTCAAGAGGTAATAATAATGTTAACTTTACCCACAGTTATGACAATACTATTAATACCCTATCCAGACATGATAGTACTATCAATGTTGTGGTAATAAAGGAACAACCTAACAAGGTGACCTCTAATGTTGTTACTAGGGGGAAAGAAACAAGAATTACCTTACAAGGAAGTACCCCTAGAACTTTTGGTCCTCCATAAGAAACTAATTTGGCTAAACAAGCATCTTCTTCAACAAGGCCTTGTATTCTAGTGGATCAACTACAAAAGACTCTGACTCAAATTTCAATTTTGGAGCTATTGAAACTTTCTCCCAATCACAAAGAAATATTGGAGAAAGCTCTTGTGGAAACTACCGTTCCTAAAAATTTGGAAGAAGAAAGGTTTTCAAACATGGTGGGTCATCTCATAGCACCTCATTGCTTATCACTTTCAGAGCAAGATGACATGTCCATAAATAATCCTCAAAATCTCCCCTTGCATATAGAGGTTTTGATTCAAACACACCATGTTAAAAGAGTCCTCATTGATGGAGGAGACGTTCTAAACATTTGTATCTTAAGCCTAGTCAAAGATTTAGGGTTAACTAAGTCATCTAATGAGCCCAAGAAACAAATTACTATAAAATCTTATGATGAGGAAGAAAGATCTTCTAAAGGAATGGTGGTTTTGCCCATTCAAGTTGATCCTATCAAGAAAGATATCGTTTGTCAAGTCCTTGACATGAAATTAACTTATAATATTTTTTGGGAAGGCCATGGATTCATGAGATGCAAGTGGTGCCTTTGACCTATCATCAATGTATCAAGTTTCCATACGTGGGTGATGAAATAACTATTGGAGGAGATTCAAATCCCTTTCAATATCGCAATATGGTGAAACCTCTTCATGAGTTATTTATTCCACATAATAGGGAAGGATTTATTACTAGTGTCATCATTGAAGAAATGAAAGAGGAAGGTCTTAATTTGACATTAAAAGCTACATCTACTTCAAGTCCTAATGAAACTAACTTACCTACATCAACTAAGGGAAAAGAGAAATTTAGTTATGAAGGTCAAATTTCCAATGAAAATTCAATAAAAGTTTCTACACCAAAGGAAGCAATTTTGAGACCTTCTAAGGAGGAAAGAGAACAAACCAAAAAGGAAAACTATCAAAAGATGAGTGAGATGATGCATAAATTTGAAAAACAATGCAGAATAAATTCAAAAGGAGTGGGGGAATATTTTGTTTCCTATTTGATTTACCTAATTCCCCAAAAACACATGGGAAACCTTCAAATTCTCATCCACCTCACAAATAGAACTCTCATTTTTTAAGAGAGAGTGATCAATTTGTCATGGAAAAGGAAGATAATGAATTTTAACAATGTCTGGGTAAAGATGAGGATAATTCAAATAATCTCGTTGAAAGAGTGCAACATGTCACCATCCAAACTAATCAATATGGAAAGGGATTTCAAATAATGAAAAAGATGGGGTACAAGGGAAGAGGATACTTAGGAATCAAAAATAAAGGGTTGCTAGAACCTATCCAACCTCATTTTAGGTCAAAAGATGAGAAATTAGGATTAGGGTATCAAGAGAAAGAAGTTGGTTCAAGCTCTAGGCATGATTCTTATGAGCATGTACATATGTTAGAATTTGAGAGTGAAGATGACCCCGGAGAATGTGAATGGGATTCCCTATCTGAATATTCTTGTCAAGACAAAGAGGTAGATTTCATTCATACCTATGCTACTATACCTAATGCAAAAAATCAAGCTAATGTGGCTTAATGGTCAAGCTCTACACATGTGCCAATTGTTTCTCAAGAATCAAATGTAGGACAAACATCTAGTGACAACCAATGTATAGGTGAACCTTGGGTACCTTTATGGGGGGTGATTCAAATGTTATATTAATCAACACACATTTTTTCCCATGGAAATCCATGAGGATTCTAGTGAACAGAATTTTGATCCGACTTCTATGGAACACCTCGAACAAGCACATGTTATTGACTTGAGTGATATAATGTACGAACCCTCAAACAAAGTCATGTCCTTTAACCCTTCAAATGAAAAATTTCCTAGTTATTCCTTAGCCCTTATTCATCCTAAGCTTATTGATTGGGACTTAACCGAACCTAATGACCTACTCTATTTTCTCAAAGACAATGTCATGGCCCAATACCTTAATGTAGTTGAGCCATCTTCTACCAATGAATTCAATCCAAACATTATGATGGAGGCAAGGGTCCAATCTCTTAATCCACAAGATTTAAAAAAAAAAGTAAAAAAATGAAAAGGTCTAGTGGTGAAAACCACCATGTGGAAGTACTAGACCCCCAAAAAGTAAAAATAATGGATGTTTCCAAAGGTGAAAACCCAACTGTGGCACCTAAGGAAGAGAGATTGGATACTTCACCTGAAAATGAAGAAGAGAGATCTCCTATCCTCATTGAGCCAATAGAAAAGGTCAACATTGGCACCGAATTGGAACCTAAATTTATTCATCTAACCGCATCATTAACTTCAATAGAAAGGAAGGATTTCATCGAATTCTTTCAAGCAAAGAAAATCAACTTTACATGGTCATATGAAGACATGCCAAGATTGGATCCAAGTTTCATAATGTGAGGCCCAGCGTAAAACTCGTGAAGCAAAAGTTGAGAAAAATGAATCCCCATGTGGCTTTATTGGTTAAGGCAGAATTAGAAAAGTTACTAAAGGTTGGCTTCATAAGGAATAATAGCTTAGGCATAATGGATTTCTAATATTTTACCTGTTACTAAACATGATAAATCCATTCAAATATGCACGTATTTTAGAGATATTAACCTTGCTTTCCCAAAGGATGATTTCCATTACCTAGCATTGATGCTATAATGGATTTAACGGCAAGCCATTCTATGTTTTCATTGATGGATAGATTTAGTGGCTAAAATCATATTAGAATTGTACCTGAGGATCAAGAAAAGACTGCTTTCACTTTCCCTTGGGGTACTTTTTGTTGGAATGTTATGCCCTTCGGCCTTAAAAATGCTAGAGAAACCTATCAAAGGGCAATGACAACTATCTTTCATGACATGATGCATACTTTCCTAGAATACTATGTGGATGATATTTTAGCAAAGTCACATGAAAGAAAATACCATTTACATATCCTAGAAAATATTTTTACAAGATTGGAGCAATTTAAAGTAAGGTTAAATCCAAAGAAAAGTAAATTTGGTGTTAAATTCAGCAAGATAGTGGGCTATATAGTTTCAGAAAAAGGGATATAAGTGGATCCAAAAAAATTAAAAGCAATCATGGAAATGGAAACACCCAAAAACATTAGTCAAACGAGGTAACTCCAAGTAAGACTTCAATATATTAGATGATTCATCTCTCAAATAGAAGAAAAGTGTCACTCTTTTACAAGATTACTACATAAGGATACCATTTTTAAGTGGGATGAGGAATGTGAACACGATTTTACCCTATTGAAGACATACTTGGTAAATCCACCCATTTTGATGCCTCCCATCAAAGGAAAACCCTTACTATTTGTATAGTTGGAAAATGGAAGCACTTCCATTGTAGACTGGTTTAGCCCTTCAAGTAAGTGGTTTGGGGTCATTTCAAGCACCTTGAATGGGTCTCTGACTTGGATCTGGCTTTTCCCCCTATTCTACCCCATTTCCCACTTCTCTTTGGCTTGTTTCTAGCATCCTATACTGCAAACCTAAGATTTTTGACCTCAGGGTCAAAATTGACCTTTCTGGGTCAAGTTCAACCTCAACCTTAACCTAGTTCAAGGTCAACCTTGACCTTGACCTTGACCTAGGTCAGTGTCAACCTCGATTCTGACCCAGGGTCTAGATTTCAAGTTTCCAAGGTTTTTGGATGTCGAGCTTCGTAAATATTTAATTCCTGCTTCTGGGTCAGCTGTTTTGGTCTTCGGGGCAACGACTCTTGAAATTATATTTAATATAGGTCCACTTCAAGGGATATAGGTCTAATTGGAATTTAATTCTCCTATGTAGGCGTCTCTAGAAGATTGTGCCCTAGATTGGTATATAAGGAAGCCTTCTCCTCTCATTTTCTCTAATAACAACCATCTAAGACTTGAGAAAGGCAAGCTAAGACGCAAGAAGAAATTTCATCCATCCAAACTCTATGCATGATCTATTGAAGAAATAATCTACTCTCAAGGATTCAAATACATTCAAGCATTCAATTAATCAAGGAGAACCATTGGTAGCCATTGAAGGATTCAATCTCTATGGAGCCCTCTTGTTGAAGATTTCTCCATCCACATCCATGCAAGCCTCTTCCTATTCCAAGATCCATTCAAGATTAAAGTTGAAGATGTACAAGAAATTGATTTGAGACATCCTACATTCTACATTCTACATTCTTTTGGAGCATACATACTTTTGGATCCATGTATTCAAATCTGCCACAAAGGTTTCTATAAAAGCAAGGTGAATTTTTTCATTTACTTTGTTTATCTATGCAATTTCAATTCAATTATAAGGTTAATTCCAAAACTAGGGTTTGACCAAGCAAAACCCCTCCACCCAAAAAAGAAAAACATTTTTCTTGTAGGGACAGGTTTGGAACAGCGAATTGGAGTACAGATCCTAATACCCTTTTCAGCAAACTGTTAGGATCCAAACACAGATTTTCCGTCAGACTGTGCAAGTAGGAATCAGACTTTCTGGGTCAGAATCAAACTTGTTGGTTCAAAGGCGACATTCATTTCTGGGTCAAAATTGACATTCTGTTTTGGGTCAGAATCGGACTTTCTGGGTCAAAGTCATACATTTTGGGTCAAAGGTAACATTCATTTTTGGGTCAAAATCAGACCTGAGCCAAATTCAAAAAACATTTCTGGGTTTTCTTCGTCTTTACATTTATGTTCAAGATCTAGTTCTAGAATTTCCAGAAACTCAGTGCAGACACCCGAAAAAAAAAATCTTCAGATCTATTGCATTTTGAGGTTAGTACTTGCCTTCAATTCATTTCAATTAAAGTTTTAATATTCCTAAATCTATTACACACTCTCTTCTATAAAAACAAAATTTAGGGTTTTTCTCTTTATCCCTATCCTTAAGAGGTTGATTTATTTATACATTGATCCTTTCTTTGGGATTAATCAATTTGGATCTTCCCTTTATGAAATTTGGGATCAAGAGGACAATATTACCTTCTCCACTATCTCAACAATATAATAATAACAATACATTCAATTACTACCCCTCATAATTATTTAATCTTACATTCTAAATAAACCTCTCCATTTTCTTATTTCCATTTTGGTGAACCCGCGATAGTCAACTCTTTCTTTTTGGTGTTAGATTTACATTTTTATGTTAGATCTTGCATGTATATTAGATTATCTTTCTTTTATGTTCTTGCATTTACATTTCAAAAATTAAAATCAAAATCATGTGTTTCCTAAATTAGTTCATTTGTGTTGCATTGGTGCATGAGCTTTACTACTTCTAGTCCTACTTATAGTATCCCGGTTAGAAGAAGTTGTAGACTTATGGGTTCCTTTGATCCAGATTCTTCCTCTCCTTTCCTTAGGATCCTAGATGACAATTTTACCACTCATGATTCCAATCCTTCTACGGAGCATACCTCTTCTAACTCATCTCATGATGAGGATGATGCTTTAAGAGTTCCTCCTAAACAAGTCCAAAAACCTTCAACCGAACTTGATAAAATGGGAAATTGGCTTATTAAAGAAAACCATAATAATGATTCTATCCAAGCTATAGAGGCTCTTAAGAAATTCCTTCATGATATTGATCAAGGTGTTAATCTCTTATGTGGTATCGCTCATCTTGTGCATTTGAATGTTAAAAATTTAGCTCAAGAAGCTCAAGATCTAGGATTCACTCCTCCTGTCACTAGTGGGGAACCTTCTTCTATTCCTTTGCCTAGCATTCCTACTTACACTCCTCCTTTAATGACTACATCTCTTCCAATTCCATCTATTCCTGTGAGTGTTCCACCGGTGTCTCTACCTACCTCACAGCCTTCTTACCATAGCGTCCCTTTTTCTTATTCCAATCCTCTTCAAATTGTTCCACCGATTGTGTCTTCAATTCATGTTTCTTCCTACACTTTTCCTAGTGTTCCTAATGTTTCTATGCCACATATTTCTTCTAATGATTCCACAATCGTTAGTTTGGCTCAAACTGTGTCATCTTTACAACAATAACTTGCATCCTTAACCCAATCTAATTTTAGCATTCCTATATGTGACATGGGTAGTCCTTTATCCTTAGACATTATCCGTGCTATTGTCCCTTAGCAAGCCAATATTCCTTGTCTTGAGAATTACAATGGTAAGGGAGATCTTGTTACTCATGTTAAAACATTTCAAATCCTTTGTACTGATTATGCTCATGACCATAGGATTTTAGCCAAGTTGTTTGCTAGAAATTTTCGTGATAAGGCCTTGCAATGGTATTGTTCTTTACCTCCTTATTCTACTAATTCTTTTCCTAAACTTGCTAATACCTTTATCCAAAAATTTCAAAATTACATTGGTCTGCAAGTTTCCTTAACTGATTTAATGCATTGTAAACAAAACACTAAGGAAAAATTGACTAATTTTATTGGTAGATTTAAGCATTTGTATGCTCAGATTTCTTATCTTGTTCCTGATATTGATATTCAACATATGTTTATTTCAAATTTACAAAAGGACATTAGAGATAAGATTCTGCTTACTGAATTTACCTCTTTTCAACAACTTTGTGCAACACTTCATCATTATCAATTATAAGTGAGTCAATTTGAGAGTAACACTCCAATGGCTCTTGTTCCAATTGATAAGAGTAATGTTTCTCCTAATCCTAATAAGTTTTAGAAACCTAACAACTATGTCAAGATAAATAAACAGGTGAATGCAGTCACTATTCAAGTTGTTGTTGCATCCAACAATGTCACTTCTGCATCCACTACTTTCTGTATGAATCGTATGTTTACTCCTCTCTCTGAATATTTACATTCTATTATGAGTAGATTGTTAAGTGATAATATGATTACGTTTCCTCCTATTTGACCTCTTCTCCCTACTACGATGGAATCAAAATACTTTGATCCTAAAGATTTTTGTCGATACCATCAATAGAATGGCCATGATACTAAAAAATGGTATTCTCTAAAGCATAAGGTTCAAGACTTAATTGATTCTAATTCTTTATCTGTTGATAATTTTGATGGTAGTGGGAACAAATTTGTCTCTCCTCCTAATCAAAACCTTCAAATTTATAGAAATCCTTTACCTACACATGATACTAATACCATTGTTCAACCATCTTCTGTGGATATTTTTTACAATTCAAAGATGGATGATCTCAATCACATTGTTAATCATGTGGAGTGCATTATTTCATCTCAACCTATTGTTCAAGATCCTTTGCCTCCACTTCAACTGCAAGTTCCACCTAAACCTTAGAAACAAACTAAGGATAAACGACCTAGGGAACTCTCAATCACCTTTGATGATTCTGAGACTATTAAGGCTCCCAATGGTCCCCTTTATATGTATACTAGGATTTCTAAGATACCTACGCATGGTTGTCTTTTTGATCCCACATCGTTAATAAATGTCATTACTAAGGAAAACCTTTTTATGAAAAATCTACAACATGATCATTATGATACATTTGATTCATGGATCCAAACTTGTAATAGTTTTCTCTATCCTTAACTTGGTTCTATTAAGTTTCCTATTGAATTTTGTGGTAAAGATGTAGATACTACCTTCATTGTCATTCCTAATTTTGATCAGTTTCAAGTCAAATTTGGTTTTCCTTTGTTAACTTCCATGGATGGAATTGCTTCTCCTATTCATAAGTGTATTAAGTCCATTCATAATGGAGAAGTGAAAATGATTAATCATAATTTGTATCAACCTTCTAGGCCTAGAGATTGTACTACTCTTGATTTATTTTGGCCTTCATTACCTAATTCATGTCCTCCTCACCCTGATAACCTTTTTTGTTCATATAAATTCTATAAACATCACAAGATTGTTGAGTTAAGAATGCCTCAGATAGATCTTAACTGTGGTCTTTTTCCCACTCCTTCTATACCTCCTTTATCCATTACTGCTAGCTCTATTACTCAACCTCCCAGTGTTGCTTCTCAACCTACTGAGAATCCTCCTCTCAAGCCAATGAAAGAACCAGTTGTTGTTCCTCCTGGTTCTCAACATGTGTCAAACAAATTGAAGCGTAACTAATCTTGTAATGAATTTCGTAAGAAGTGTAGGGCTAATGCTAGAGCCCGTTCCTCTGTTCTTCAAAATTCTTTACCTTCTTTTGACCAGCCTATGCTTGATGTGTTGGAGGAAGTTAATGTTCATAATGATGTTAAGATGAATGATTATGATGATTCTATTCGCATCTTAGATCCTATTTTAATTAATCTTGATGAGGAAGATACTCTTGATATTCCTATCAATCCTAGTGATTAATATGAGACCATCGATATTGATAGTGATTTACCTCATATACTTTCAACCCAATTGATAATTACACCTAGTATCAAACATCACAATTCTCAAGAGGATCCTTCTTTGGAATTGGCTATTATTCCTACTGTGTTGGATATAATCCCTCTTGTGAGTTGCCTACCTTCCCTAAATGATATAAACCGAGATAGGGAGAGTAGGTGATGTACTTGATTGGCTTGTCCTTTATGGTAGCCTTTTTGTGTTTTCATGTTGTATTGTGCTTCTTCCGTAATATGTTTGCTAAATGTTTGTTAGATTCTTTTATACAACCCTTGTTACTTTGTTGGTGCAAGGTGATAAAGGAATCAAGCCTATTGTACAATTCCTCTATATATATCGTTATTCTTCTATATGGTGTTTTCATGTTATGTTGTACTAGTGCTATTGATCATAAATTTTTTCCTTGTGTAGTCCGCTTAGATCTGCGACATGGTAGCACTGATTCTTTTTGGTCTCCATATTGTGGTCCAAAAAGAATCTTCTTCGTAACTCTTGAATTTTCTTTCCTCCATTGTGATTGTAGTTCTACTTTCTTTGGGGAATGATGTCAATTCATTTTCTATAATATCATACATATATATATTATCTTATGATCATACTGCTCCCATAGTAGGTAGATCCCTTCTGTGTTCTTTGTATGTTTATGTGGTATTTCCCTTGATTTGTCTTCGTTTGGGGCCATCTTGTAGTGGAAACATAATCAGTAGAGTTTTTTATGTTTCTGTTAAAGCCATTGCTCCTGTTAAAGTGTTAGAAAATATTTTAACATGGGGGCATATGCTCTACTCACTTTTTGCACACACACACTTTCAAAATATTTTCAAACTTAAAAATTTCCCCTTTATGGATTAAAGACTAATCCTTAAAGCATGGATTTTTACCTTATAGGATCTCTAGATCCCTCCAGTCTCAATTTATACATATCTCTTGATCCCTCTAGTTTTAATGTACAATGTTTTGATCCCTTAAGGTTAGAAGGTGTCCTTAAGACTAGATCTCCCTGATGGGTTGACTAGTGAGTAGCCACATTCACTAGGCAGTTTGACTCCATCTTTCCAGTTGCATTGTTTCCTTATCTGGTTCACAATCGGACATAAGTTCTCTTATCATGATCTTAGGGTTGATAAATAATTAAGTCCCTAGGGGCTTGAGGATTCCTTTGTCCCTTTTGATGTCAATAAGATTATCTTTCCTTCATGATCTCCTTTACCAAGAGTTTGCATCGATTCCATACACTTGCTAAAGTGGGGGCTAAATGTATATTCATAAAATGGAAGCACTTCCATTGTAGACTATTTTATTCTTTTGAGTAAATGGTTTGGGGTCATTTCAAGCACCTTGAATGGGTCTCTGACTTGGATCTGGCTTTTCCCCCTATTCTGTCCCACTTCCCACTTCTCTTTGGCTTGTTTCTGGCATCCTAAATTGCAAACCTGAGATTTTTGACCTCAGGGTCAAAATCAACCTTTCTGGGTCAAGGTTGACCTTGACCCTAACCTAGGTCAAAGTTGACCTCTATTCTGACCCAAGGTCCATATTTCAAGTTTCTGGGGTTTCCAGATGTCGGGCTTTAAAAAGATTTAATTCCCACTTCTAGGTCAGTTGTTTCGGTCTTCGGGGAAATGACTCTTGAAATTATATTTAATATAGGTCCACTTCTAGGGATATAGGTCTAATTGTAATTTAATTATCCTATGAATGCCTCTCTAGAATATTGTGCCCTAGATTTGTATATAAGGAAGCCTTCTCCTCTCATTTTCTCTAATAAAAACCATCTAAGACTTGAAAAAGGCAAGCTAAGATGCAAGAAGCAATTTCATCCATCCAAACTCTATGCATGATCTATTAAATCAAGAATCTACTCTCAAGCATTCAATACATCAAGGAGATCCATTGGTAGCCATTGAAGGATTCAAGCTCTATGGAGCCCTCTTGTTGAAGATTTCTCCATCCACATCCATGCAAGCCTCTTCCTATTCCAAGATCCATTCAAGATTGGTGTTGAAGATCTAAAAGAAATTGATTTGAGACATCCTAAATTCTACATTCTAAATTATTTTGGAGCATACATACTTTTGGATCCGTGGATTCAAATCTGCCACAAAGGTTTCTATACAAGCAAGGTGAATTTGTTCATTTACTTTGTTTATGTATGCAATTTCAATTCAATTATAATGTTAATTCTAAAACTGGGGTTTGACCAAGGAAAATCCATCCCCCCAACAAACAAACCATTTTTCTTGCTGGGACAGGTTCAGAATAGCGAATTGGAGTGTAGATTTGGATACCCTTTTCAGCAAACTATCAGGATTCAAAAATAGATTTTTCATCAGACTATGCAGGTCAAAATCAGACTTTCTGGGTCAGAATCAGAATTATTGGGTCAAAGGCGACATTCATTTTTGGGTCAGAATCAACATTCTGTTCTGGGTCAAAATTGGAATTTCTAGGTGAGAATCAGACATTTTGGGTCAAAGGTGACATTCATTTTTGGGTCAAAATTGGACCTGAGCTAGATTTAGAAAAGATTTCTATGTTTTCTTCGTCTCTATGTTTCTGTTCCAGATCCGGTTGCAGAATTTCCAAAAACTCAGTATAGAAACCCAAAAATAGAATTCTTCAGATCTGTTGCATTTTGAGGTTAGTACTTGCCTTCAATTCATTTCAATTAAAGTTTTAATCTTCCTAAATCTATTACACACTCTCTTCTATAAAATGGAATTCAGGGTTTTTCTCTATATCCCTATCCTTAAGAGGTTGATTCATTTATGCATTTATCCTTTCTTTGGTGTTAATCAATTTGGATCTTCCCTTTATGAAATTTGGGATTAAGAGGACAATCTTACCTTCTCCACTATCTCAACAATATAATAATAAAAATACATTCAATTACTACCCCTCGTCATTATTTAATCTTACATTATAAATAAACCTCTCCATTTTCTTATATTACACTATTATACATTTTAGCAACAGAGAGATCGTTAGGGGATTTATTGGAACGAGAGGATGATGAGGGTAAAGAAAGAGTCATTTATTACATAAGCAGAATATTGATCAAGTATGAGTTTAATTATAGCTTCATATAGTGGGCTTGTCTAGTGGTAGTTTTTTCCTCCCAAAAACTACGACATTACATGTTGATGCACAAGGTTAAGTTGATTGCCAAAATTGATCCATTAAATTATTTTCTTAGTAAAACAACCCTTACAGGAAGAATTGATAAATGGGTCATGGTACTTAGTGATTTTGACATTGAGTATGTGGACCAAAAAGCTATCAAATGACAAGTCATAGTTGATCAATTGGCTGAAAATCCTTTAGTTCTACTCATCCTATTCAAGTATAATTTCCAAATGTAGAGATAGTCAATGTGGAAGCCAAAGCATGGAAATTATATTTTGATGGATCCTACACTCACCATAGTTCAGGAGCCAAAATTCTATTGATTACACCACAAGGATACACCATTCACAATTCATACAAACTTTTATTCCCATGAACCAACAATATTTTAGAATACAAATCTTTAGTCATAGGCATTAAAATGGCTTTAGAATGGAACGTCACCAAACTGCAAGTATATGGGGATTCTCAATTGGTCATCAATAAAATTAATAATGAGTATCAAACAAAGGATGAAAAATTGATGCCATATAAAAGAATGATGGATGACTGGAAGAAATGTTTTGTCTTGATCATATTTGAGAAAATCCCAAGGGATAAGAATAGAGAAGCAGATGCTATGGCTACTTTTCCTTCTTTACTTCAAATGTCTGATCAAAATGCGAGGTAGGAATTCTTGGTGAAATAGTTAGTGAAACCTGCTTTTGACCTACCTAAAAATCAAATCATTTGCCTTCTAAATGGACATGACTCACCTTGGTATGGACCTATTTATACCTATCTAAAAGACCAAGTTTTACATTTTGACCAAACCCATGCCAAGAAGCTCGTTATACTATTCTATCTGACATATTGTATCACAGGGGTCTTGAAAAAATGCTACTTATGTGTCTAGAGGATGAGGGATCAAAGTTAGCTTCAAGAGATGTCTACAAGGGTATTTTTGGGTCTCATTCAAGTGGGTTAAACCCAGCCAAGAAAATCCTTCGTATGGGGTATTTTCAGAAAACCTTAGAAAAGGATGCTTGTCACTTTGTTAAAGTATGTTCAAAATGCCAATAATATGGAGACATGATCCATGTCCCCACACAAGAGTTACACCCATTCATTACACCATTTTAATTTGACCAATGGCGATTTGAGCTTATTAGAATGATTTACCAACCTTCTTCCAATGGTCACAAATACATCATAATGGCAACAAAATATTTTACAAAATGGGTAGAGGTCATGTCTTTGACAACTACAATGGGAAAACATATCTCTATGTTTATTCTCAATCACATCATTTGTAGATATGGTATTCCTCATTCCATTATAACATACAATGGGAAATAATTCAAGAATAAAGATGTGGATGAACTATGTGAGACCTTTTATATAACACACCATCCTTCCTCTATTTACTATCCTCAGGGTAATGGACAAGCCGAAGCTACAAATAAGAATATCCTCAAAATATTGAAAAGATCAGTTGGAAAATTAGGAAGCGATTGGCACATACAAATAAACTCGACATTGTGGGCCTAGAGAACAAGCATTCAAATACCAATAGGAGCTACACCATTTTCTTTGGTTTATGGGGCAGATGTTGTTCTACCTTTGGAGGTTGAGATCCCATCCTTAAGAGTTTCATTGCAAGGATTAATAAATGATGAGGATTATAGGGTTGCACGACTTCAACAATTGGAAGTGTTGGAGGAACATTAAACACAAGCTTATGAGAATTTGAAAGTGTGTCAAAACAAAATCTCAAGGAATTATAACAAGCATATCAGACCTAGAGAGTTTCAAGTGGGAGACTCGGTGTTAAGAGAAAACCCTAAAAACCAAGTAGAGAGAGAAAAGAAAGGAAAATGGGAGGAAAATTAGCTTGGACCTTTTGTAATTACTTCTTCTTTTGGAATGGGTGCATCCAAGCTAGCTGATTGTGAAGGTGATGAGTTGCAAGAACCTATTAACAGCATCCATTTAAAGAGGTTTCATACTTGATCAGATAGGAAGAAAGAGTATCAAATGAGAGTGTATCCGATGAGTTTAGCATCATTCTTTGTACATGAGAAAATTTAAAAAATCCAAAAACATGAGAAAAAGTTCAAAAATCCAAAAAAAATGAGAAAGATCAAAAATTCAAAAAACAATGGAAAAGTAGAAAAACATAAAAAGAGGAAAATTGAGCATGAAGAAATCAAAAACATTCAAAAATCAAAAAATGGTTGTCTTGGTGAAAACCTAGCAAATAGGCACCTTGATGACATTAAAAAAAGGAAAAAAGAAAAAATCAAAGAAAAATTTTGAAAAAGAAAAAAGTGTCTTGGTGAAAACCTAGCAATAGGCACCTTGGTAGCAAAAAAAAGGAAAAAAGAGAAAAAGAGCAATAAATTCAAAAGGTGAAAACCTATAAAATAGGCACTTTTTGATCCCTTAGGTCTTACCTAGTTTTATTTGTGCATATTTCCTTTTCACCATCTCATTTGTATATCCTCATTGCATCTGTCATTTGTGCATAGTCATAATAAAGTCTTTGAGCTGCATTGTCTAATCATTGTCACATACTAGGTTTCATTTACCCATAATTTACACATGGTCTCATTTTCACTTGGGGCAAAGCATTGGTTTTGATAGAAATGGATTCGATAAGTGCTACTTTTTGGTCACATGACAGAAGAGCTTTTCAAAACTTTAGAGGAGAGATACTTTGAACCTTCGATGGATATCATTGTTCAACCCAAGCATTCGATCTTGCAACTTGATCCTTGAGCTTCATGACCTTATTATCAGGATTAACAATTGTTAAAACTTAAAAGATCAGAATGAATGGAATTATATTGAAAATCTTGATACAATACAAAACACTTGAAGTTTTTGATGATGTTCATTGCATCATGTTCTCTTTACCTAATCAATGATGTTTCGACTAGATTGACGTTGATGAAGACGTGATATTTTCTTGATTGTGTGTGACTATTTTGAGGAAGATCCACCAACTTGTGTGAATTCATCTAAGGACATGGTCATCAAAAAATCATTGAGGACATTCATATAGGATAGAGGGTTAACCTTTGTTTGTTTACGCAAACAGATACCTTTGATATTTAGATCTTCCATATCTTAATATGAAAATCTAATTACAACATTGAATCTGATGAAACCGGTATTCAGACTCCCATAGTTGATTATTCAACTAGTGAGGGTTGTACTAGTTTCTAAATAGTTACAAAAGAAATGAAAGAAGTATTCATATTATCATGATGTGGTCAGTGATGATTGTACTTGCTCCTAGTTCCACAATGCTCAATGATGAAAATATATCTCCTTTGAATTTCTTTTGCAAAAATAAAAGTGACAGTTAGTTGCATTTCATGCTTAGATTAATTGCATTTAGAGGATTTCATAAGTTCAAGGGTATAAATATTTCAAAAAAATTAATATCTTTACCTTGGTTCAAATCAATTCATCAGGAAGACTTTCTTGTGCATTTATCATTGCATTCATTAAACATTAATCATTATACATCAAGATTACATCATTACATCATTATTCATTATCCAAGTGCATTAAACATTTCATCATCCATATAGGTGAATTTAATTGAAATATTGCATTATCAAAATACAAAAAACATAACATACATTCATTTTATACCATCTACCATCCATTGCATCCATTTCTCATTAAATATTGCATCCATCATAAATTAGAAAGCTTATAGAAATAGATTTGCATACATTTTCATCCATCTAAACTATGTCATATATAAGATACTACATCCATAACATGTAAAAATAAAATGCATAAACCATCATATAGAATAGCATCATAACATCAAAGAAAGTCTATCATATATCATCAAAGTGATCAAAGTCATCATAAAAATGGAACAAATGTCTGCAATAATCAAAAGTACATCATCTCAAAATGGTACATCAATAGTCCTGATCAAATCAAACATCTAATAAATCTGATACAAAATATGTAATCCAATGATTAGATCATGACCCACTTGGGGCACCTGATGCATCTCATGTACCTGATCCACCTGTGCCATCATCGTCATGAACTGTTGCATCATAGTAGCCACTTGATCAATCCTACTAGTAATAGTGGCCAAAGCAATTTGTAAACCATGTACATCTTTCTATAATCTAGTAATGGTACCTAGATGTACCTATGGATGTACCTATATGGGTATCTGAGGCACCTGTTGTGCCAGTATCTAAGGAGCAATAGGCACTTGTTGTGTCACAATCTATAAACCCTATCCCTATGGAGGAGCATGTCTAACAACATCTATCTGAGCCTATCACGCAACCTTCTATCATCTCTAGTCCCATACTATTGATGGTATTGTCGGTACTGGTCTAGCCCTGAAACCACCACCTCTACCTCGTGCATGACCACCCCTCATCTGTGGCCCTCCTTGTCTCTCATCTCTACCCATCACCTATCAAGGTAATCTCTATCTCTGAGGATCTCTCTCTCTACCACCTCCATTCCCACCCCCTCCATCATCATTATCATCAGGGGTATCATTAATATCAGGAACTAGCTCACTAGGATCGGTGAACCGAGCGAATCTATGCAAGCAAACCATTGTGGGCAATCTACTGACATGTTTGCATCTACTATGTGCTCTCGCATATCCCACTTCACATATCCTAATATCTCAATCTGATCACAGACATAATGGAAATCTACCTGTGCACCCCATAATGATATCTTTGTTTGTACTCGAGCATACAATGCCAATCCCTGTGGTACCTCTTGTATCCTGCCAAACTGTCAGCATACTTGGTAAAGCAAAATATCTCAATCACAAGATGTGATCGGCCTATAATCCATCAAGAAGAAAACATGTATGGTAACTCATCATCATCCTCCTTCCATGTCTCACATCCTAGATAGGGTCTCCAAATGACCTGATCCATATCATCGAGCACACAATTCTAGTACTCTAGTTTGCCAAGCTGAGGCTAAACAACTATCCCCTCATACAGAAATGCATACGGCCAACCAACATCTCTTTCTCGAGTATCAATTGGTCTCGACACAGGATTTTTCTCCCATGTCCACAACTACAACAAAATCACTCTAGTAGATAGAGAATCACTCCCCCTGTATACTATGTGATGTAACTCATGATAAAATTGTGCTAGTAAATACAAACCCTAATTAAATCTGCGAGGATCCGCACTCATATCCTCAGTGATCCTACCCTAGCCAACTATAAAACCATGACCGCAACAATCTGGTAACAACACTCCACTGATAAATACACCCAAAAGTGCTAGTAACATCAAGAATAATGAAAATTGAGCCTAGGTGATGCTCTCATCTCCAATCATCTAATCTGCAAAGACCCATCAACAAGTGCTACCATCATACATCTGATCATAATATATCCGCTCTCCTTGAGTAAGGATCCACAATAATCTGTATACATCCTTAGGCATGGTCTTCATCTCACCCATTGGAAAATGGAAGGTGTTATGGTCAGAGTGTCATCGCTCCACCATAGCTGTGAGAGGCCCTAGGTTCATCTGGAACCTAGGAACCTCAAGAAGATAGAACAACCCAAACTTTTGATAACACGTCTCTTGTGCCCTAACAAATGATATACCAAATCAGTCAACCAAACTAGGACAGTCTGGACATACAACTTTCAGAATGGAACCAGTTTTTTCACATCAAGTGGATTTGATGAGTATCATCATTTAAGTGGATTATCCTACATCAATCTATCATCAAATTTATCGTATCGATCTTTTTCAGCAACATCAACTACTTTCCTAACTCTATATCGTGAGAAGGTGAAAATACATTAGTTTATCTTATCCTACCAATTAGATTGATTTACTCAAACATCTAGTTAGTCAATAATCCTAGCATCCTAAAAACTTGGTTTCATTACTAAATCCAACCAGTTTGTCTTTTCTATCATTTTGGTATTCAATCTATCCGAGATGTACAATTTCTATCAAGGTTTTTTAATATTTATACTTAGGTGTAATTTAGCCACACGTAACTTTAAAGGGTGTATGTTTGATTTCATGCTACACGTGACTTAATCTATCATACTTAGTATTTAAATGATCATAGGTGCAACTTGGCCTAGTAGGCATTATTTCGCAGCACACGTGTGACTTTATTTTTAGTACGCGTGACTTTATTCTAGGGTTTTGTCTAGGGTTTTGCACGAATGAGTTTACTCTTACTATGCATGACTTAAAGGGTTTCCTACGCAATAATTTTCTACTTCCTATGCACATTTTAACTACGCGGATGTGAGACTTCACTAATGGACGCGTGATTTCAAACTATCCTACGCGTGACTTCAATAAAAATTGCATACAAGAGACATAATGAAGCAAGAAAACATGCAATAAATGCTGAAATAAATTCTAGTCAAGGTCAACATCACTCACCGGAGGTCCATAGTCAGCTGGTCTCTGGAATATGCGTCCTCTCTTGAACTGATGCTCATGAATGGGGACCACCATTATCATTTTCTCATAGGAAATCAGAGCAAAAATCCAGGGTCAAAAGTGAAAATGAATAGTAAAAATGAAGTTTTTACTTCTATTTATACCTTTTTGACCTAATTTTCATGGGATTTTATCCTTTTTGGACCTTAAAAGTGCCATTTTCTACTATTAGGGCATATTGTGATCGATTTTTCATCTCATTTTCAGAAAATGAAAACATAACTGACCTAATTTTTCATTCATCAATATCTTGTTGCCTCTACTATCAATTTCATTTTCATTTCTAAGGGGGCATCATATGGTCAAAACATTGTTGTTATCACATTTTGAAAAAAATATGGGGCACTAAAATTTCAAATTTCTATCAGTGGAGCATTTTCATCAAGTATCATATCAAGGTTTCTCATCATCAAGTTTCACATCAGATTCATATCAGGTTTTGCATCAGGTTTCACATTGGATTTTTGCATCAAACATTACTGTATCAAACATCAATCAATTAGATCAAGATCAGGACATCAATTTTCTTTGAATCAATGTGATTCACGCATCATTCAAAGAGGGGCATTTGTAGAAACCTAAATTTGATCAGGTGTTCTAAACAACTGAATCTGCATTTAAATCACATCAAAATGCTATAAATCAATCAGAAGGCAATTTCATCAAATCAAATGGACCGATTAAATCAAAAGGGACTAAAATTCATCAAATCAGAGGATCAATTAATAAATATATCGATTAATTAAATATAAGCCTAAAAGGGATAACTCTAAGCTATATAATTAATTTAATCAATTAATTGTATAGTTTTAAATAAAAAATCAAAATCAACCTATTCCTTACATGGCTAATTTAATTAATTAACTCCTTGTTTCTTTCAACAAAGGGGACAAGAATTTGAACAACCAATGAGAATCAAGGATTGAAAGCACATGGATCACTCCAAACTTTGCAATCTTGATCACTCATTTTTGAAATTTAAATCCTCATCACTCAATTTGTCTCTCTGTCCCAACCTTTGAGACCACCATTTAAATGGTCTCCCCATTTGAAACCATTTGAAAGCCTTCAACTCAGCCAAGCCTAAATCATGATCAACTTAACTCTACCCCCTACCCTTGGGAAATCTTATAAATACTATACATTTTGAGAGTATTATCAATCCTATACATTCATGAGCAATTGCATCCTTATTATAGAGAAATTAAGCAAGATCATAAGCATTTGAGAGCATATTTGAGCATATTTTGAGCAATTGAGATCATAATAGAATGAACTTCATTGGAAATTTGAGAGTTGTGAGCTACATTAGGCATCATCTTCCACAAATTATCATTCTAGGACTATCACTTTTGGAGATTAAGGTTGAGAGCTCCAATAGCATGCTTAGATAGAGATCCATGGAATGTTAAATGCTTTATTTTTAAATTCTTAGATTAAATTGTATTATTGTTTCCATAGAATTGATAGATTGCACATTTATATCATGGAGGTATAGTTTCTATACACACAACTTCATTTCCCTTTCCTTTAGAAGCTTATCCTTTTCATTGTTAAGGAATGGGTTGTTATATGTCGTGTGATCTTCATTAGAGGTATGTCCTTCCACTTTGATCTTTCCTCCCTCAATGAGGTCTTGTATAACGTGTTTAAGCTTAACATAGTCATTAGTCTTATGTCCTTTCTTTTATGAAAGTCACAATAGGCATTATCATTCCACCACCTTGGTTTAACTTTGGGTTCCTGTGGTTTTGAATCCGGTATCGTGAGGACTTTATTATCCAAGAGAGTCTTCAAAACTTTCTCAAGAGGTTCTCCCAATGGATTAAATGTTCTTTGAGTTCTATACGTCCATGGTTTACTTTTGTTAATATCATTGTTCACTCTTGGTATTGTGGTTGTTACCTTAGCTTCTTTGCTTTCTTGTAAGTTGTTTGTGAGATTGAACACAACTGGCTTAGCACTTGAATTTGATGCTTCCACCACTCCATCACTAAAAAAATTCTTGTTTTTAATTCACCATTAGGTTTGTTGTTATAGTTGTTAGATTTATTGTCACTTTGGAGTGTGATTTCTCCTTTGTTGACCATAACATCTTCGGCATGAATAGCGAACTTGATCTTTCTATCAAAAATAGGTGAATCTTATATTTGCGAAGCATAGTTCATTTTGGGTACTAAGTTTTTGATAAAGATTTCTATCTTTTCAGATTTGGGTATTTCTCTTGAGTACCTTGCAAATATTCTCCTACACCTTTGTAAAAAGTGTGTAAAGGATTTACCAATTCATTGTTTCATGTTACAAAGATCCATCATGGTTATGTTATGTTGTATATTGTAGGAGTAATGTTGGACAAATCATTGAATTAACTCCTCAAAATATTGCACACTTGGTGTGAGTCTGGAGAACCATTCCATATCATTTCTGCCTAGACTTCCCTGAAATGGCCTCATTAGATAAGTTGGTTCATGCATGTACTCTATGCTTAGAGTGCAAGATTCTCTAGCATGGTCATATTTGGTTCTTTCCTGAAGGCATTATATTTTTCCATTAGTATACTTAAAGAAAAACATGATCTACACCATCGGTTTACTCCACACTGATAGACAGGGCACAGCACTACCCGACGCTAAGGTTACCCGATAACCACTATTAAGTTTTATCCGATGACAAAAAGGTGAAGGGAACCCGATGAGTAAGAAAGTGTAACCCGACGGAAAAGAAAAGAGAGGAACCCAACAGACAAAGGGAACCCGATGAACAGTTCAACAAAGGAACGCTGACAGACTTCAAGTTCAACCCGACGACCAAGAACTGACAGTCAGTTACATCCCACAAAAAGTGGATTTGACTTTCCACGTCAGATAAATCACTGAAGTTGTATTTATAGCTTCTTGATTTACTTTTAAATCCATTATGTGCGGAGGAAGCAATGTATTTATTATTTTTTTAACTAGTTTTACTGATTTAAAACATGCAAACTAAAGATCAAGGTCAACTTGTAAACCTTAGATCAAAGAGTTAACATTGTAATGCGTGATTCCAAGATAGGTCAAATACTTGTATAAATAGGTGCTCAATCTATTAAGAATAGTTGTTATTCAATGAAGATAGTAGCCACAAAGAGAAACTAGAGACTAGACAAGAGAATTCATGCAGAAGGACAAAAATAGAATCAAATCAGTTTCAAGAATAGAACAGAGGCTACAGACGAACATAAAAAAGGTATTCATCAATCACTTAAGGTGATATTATTATTCTAAGAGCTTTAATGGATCTATAATCAGAAATTGTAGATTGTATGTAGTTAGGTCAAAATTTGTACTCATTCTAACAAGTATAGTACACTAATGAAATCCTTTCAAGAAAGGTGGGCTTAACCGTCCTATTGTAAAATCTCATAACTAAGTGCACACTTAAATCAGTGTTGCTAAAGCTCTTAAC
>MU224015.1:468315-483381 GCA_018584345.1 Thuja plicata
TGGGCTTAACCGTCCTATTGTAAAATCTCATAACTAAGTGCACACTTAAATCAGTGTTGCTAAAGCTCTTAACAGAGTAGATCTTAACAGGTCTCCACCTTAATACTCCTAATAGGGTAGATCATCATAAGTGATCAAATTGTCAGCCTTAACCAGCTCCCTTCCATTCTACAAATAGTGAAGTTTTGTGGGTGCCATCCCCACTGCAATTTTTACTTCCTAACAGGATTTTTCTGCGATACCATATCTTGTGCTATGTGTTTATCATTTTCATGAATGTTTCTATGAATGTTGCAAATCATTAAAGATTATGAATCAAAAAATACATACATAAGAAAGAACAACAGTAATGGTCGGTAATGCAATAATGTATGATTACTAATGATGAATTAAGAAAGGTGATGAAATTTTTAGAGGTACTGATTCACCCCTCCCCTCTCAGTACTACTTCCCATTAATTTCAACAATTTGTATCAGAGCAAAGTCTCTTCTTGGAAAGCTTAAATGCTTAAGAGCAAAGATCATACAATGGAGAAGTACAAACTTGATAAGAACATTGAGAACAAAAATCTTGAGATATAGATGTTCTATGAATAGTATAAAGAAGCTAGAATCAAGATGAGAGAGCTGCTAGATGAAAGGAAAGGTATGGCTACCCAAAACAATGAAAAATATTATCAAGAAGAAGAGATTCTAGATTTATTTAAATCTTCAAGATCAAATACAAGTAATACATTAGATGCATTGAAAGAGAACATCACAAATCTAAAGGAGATCAATCAACATCTGACAGAGAAAATAAAGATGTTGCAAATCAGTCAAGAGAGCCAGATGGTAAGAATGATTGATGTGATAAGTTCTACTAGACAAGCTGAAACAGAAAGAACACTTGCTATTGATGATAGAAGGAAGATTACAGAGAAACTACAAGAAAAGGAATTGGAAATTCAAAGACATGTTGAGCATCACCATGATCTCACAAATCATATTATTTTTATGAGTCAAGAAGAATACAGAATAAATGTGGAACTCATTGAGAGAATACAGAATATCGATGAACTAAGAGAAGAAAATGAAAAGCTAAAACATGAGGTTAGAATTCAGCAATAGCATAACGAGATTATCAGAAAGGATAAAGAGAGCAATAAAAGAATGGATGACTTTCTTGAAGGAAAACGAAGAGTCAACAACAACAACGATATAGGCTTTACCAAAAATGGAGAATCATCCAATCAAGAAAACTCAAAGAATGTCTATGAAAATCCAAGACCAAGAAAGCTAACATGCAAACACTGTGGAAAGAAAGGGCACACATCAAATGTATGCCGAGGTAAAATGAAAGGTATTCCTAAATCTACACCTACATTCATAGGATTCTACTATAAATGTAACAAGAAAGGACATAAGGCTTATGAATGCAAGACTAAGATAGAACAGCCAAAGAAGGAAACCTACATGGACAAATACTATCCTACATGCAAGATGAATGGGCACACATTTAAAGAATACTGGAAAAAGAAAAGGAAAGCATGGAAGCCAAAAGGTCAAAAGATTCATTATCAACCAAAGAGAATAGGTAATCAATATACATGGGATTATAATACATGGGAAAATTGTATAGCATGTGGTAGATATGGTCACATTGCTACAAACTGTATGAGAGCATGGACCAAAAGGTCTAGAGGCAGGTCAAACCCTGGAATGGCATGCTTGCACTATTATAAAGTTGGTCACCTCAAGAAATATTGCAAGGACTGATTGATAGAGACAAGCACATATCCCAATGGAAACACCATTGAAGATATCTGGAGGGAAAGAGAAAAAATGTGGATAAAAGCTTCAAGCAATGATGAAGCTGGGCCAAGAAATGCAAATGGTGACACCCCATCTAATGGATCCAGTGAAATCACCACCCCCACTTAAGTTGAACAAGTAAGTATGGAACTACACTATACCAAGTCATATTTTGCATAAGTTCCATTATAAAATTGATAGATATTAAAAATTTGCATGAATAAAGATGCATATTATGTTACTTGTTACAAGTCTAAGAAATCAACCCTGTCAGTATACGCATACCAAAAATAATCGATGAAAAAAGTAGATAACTTTTTCTACACTTATCAGAGATTGTCAGTCAACACACAAAGTGACTAAGTTGCCAATATAACCCGACACCCATCGGTAAGAAAGGAAAGTTAAAAGTTGTCACTATAGAATACTGATATCCGTTGGTACAAGAAACATTGTTAACAACTATCCCAGGCAACTCAACTTCACCGACGATGTTTTTTAAATTCTTCCTGACGAAACCCATCTTCATGTCTCGATGATTCATTAAGCATTTATTACAAAGACTTAGGGCAAAAATTCAATAAAAATTTGACGGGACAACTTCATTTTTCACCCACAATTTGAAGAGAAAGCAGAGAAAAAGACAGAGTGATTAAAGAGAAGAAAGTAGAACTTCCTAAGATTAATCTAAGCACATAGCCAACATATCTTTCACCACTATTGAGAATTGAAGTAAGTATCAAAGGCATCGAAAGATCTCTACCTTTATTCTTCAAGAAAGCCCTAAATTTCCAGAATACCCTAAAACTTGAAAAATGATGTAAACCACCTCTAGAACTACTAAAATCAAGAATGATAAGAGAAATGTGGTTAATTTGATCAAGAAAAGTACATGTGTAGAGCCCAAGTATAATATATGCCTGGAAATTGCATCGAAACCTGATGAAACTAGTATTTTTTCAAAAATCCCACCTAGGGTTTTGCTCATAGAAGATGTTAGGTCTTATATTCACTGCAAGATCATAGAGATAGGTGATCTTGAAATGGATGAAGCTTTTAAGAAGCTTTGTGATGCTGAAGGGAAACTAAAGGAAGAGCACAAACACTTGGAAGTCAAAGGGTTAACAAATACCCTACATTTCCTGAGGGAATTCAAAATAGATTGGATAAGGTTAGTCTTGAGCAGAATGCATGACAAGAAGCTATGGCTAGACCAACCCAAGAAAATAACCAAGGATGTTCCTCACGCTGTCACTGGTTATCCAATAACCGATGAACCTAGGGCACATAAGCATCCATCCATGAAATAAGTTGAAAAACTCACCAATGCAGAAGGAGACAATAGAGGTCTCAAAGTGAACACAATCACTGATGAATTTGGTGCATGTGTAGTTGGGTATACAAATTTTCAAGCTAACAGATTGAACAACATTTCTATAACAGTAGTAAGCACAACTTACAAGATAGTGACCAAAGGAATTTAGATGGTTCTGTGTGAGATTCTATTAAAACAACTTGATGAGAACATGAACACAATCAGGTCTACAAATACCAACACATGTAAGTGTGGCTCACTTATCATGTGTATCTTTTTCTATTTTCAAGAATACTTTCCTTCAGTAGGAAAAGTAAAATGGGACACTACCAAACCGGTAACCCAATAGATTAGTGAACTAATTAAGTCATTGGGAGACAATTTTGAGTCTGTTATGTCTGCTTACTTCCTTGAGTTCAAGGAAAAGATGGTGGAGAGGACTAGGATTCCTGAACAACTTGTATAAAAACATAAAGATGAAATATGTTTTATGGTGGACATAGATTTAACCCATATCAAACCAGTTGTACCAAGGACAGTTTGGCTAGCACCAATGGATTATGAGATCAATATTGATCAAGCTACAAGTGCAATTGAGGCTTTAATAAATGAGCCCATTGATAGCAAACAACCAAGGTTTGGAACTTATGAAGAGGCCAAATCAAAGATAAAACAAGGCTTAGAAATCAAGAAGACTGCAAAAAAAAAGGATAAAATGGTTAAGAATCTCAAGAATATTCTATCAATAACAGATGAGGAACAAGAACAACCAGAGACAATCGATAAACAAGGCACCATCGGTGAGGGAAAAGAAGAAAAGAAATCAGATTCTGAGGAGACTAAATCTGATACACCTCCATCTCCACCTCCTGCAAAGAAGAAAAGGACAAGGAGTCAAACTACTGCAACCGATACAACACCCCTTAAGAAAGGTCAAGTAAGGACCTACATAAGGAAGCATCCAGCTAAGAGAACAAGGCAACAAACTGTGAAAATAACACCACCAAAGAAGAGGAAAAGGTTGGTTAGGACAAAGGCTAACATAGAAGGCACTAAAGATGATGAGCATGATGTAGAAAAGAAGAACTACATAAATCAAAAAATTGATGAAGTTGTTGAATCCATTGCTACACATGGTACAATGACTGATAATAAAATTAGACAATGGGATACACTAAACCCAGAGGAACAGAATAATATACAAGAAGCAGTTATAAATTCAATGTTCAAGACAAATATGCACCTACAAAAAATTTCAATCAAATACCTAAAGAGATAGGTAAAAGGGTATACCAACAATGGTCATATACTCTACAAACTGAAAGAGAAGCAAGGGAGAGGGTACTAGTAACACTAATGCCTCCCGAATCCAAGGTTGAAGAAATCAAAGAAATACTCAAGAAGCACTCAAGTAAATTTGTAGCCAAAATAAGGGCATACAAAGTATTACAGAACAAATTCATAGAGCTGGAAAAAATGATTGAAATTAAATGGAGAAAACTTCTGGATCTACCCGCAGAGTCAACAAGTGGTGAGAATCAATTACTTCTCACCAAAACACCTCATAGAAAGGAGGAGACAGACAATGCAAGTCCTCGGCACATTGCTCTGGACAATACTGAAAGTGATAATGAGCCCATAGACTTAGACAAAGTCATGGATGATCTTGACATCCAAGATATCACCAACTATGACTCTCACAAAGATCCACAGAAGAAAGATGATGTCATATTCATCACACTTAAGGATCAAGGACAACAACAAGAATTACATACATCAGATAGCACAATCGTTAATATTTTTGATGAACAAGCGTAGGACACTTCAATCATGGACTCTAAAGAGTCAGACCAAGTGCAAAAAGATGAGGATTTCAATGCTCAAAAAGATCAAACCGACAAGCAGGAAACCACTTTGGATACAGCCCAAGCAACCAATCAAAGTAATATGCATGTACTAATGAAGGCAATCCATATTTTAGAGGGTAATGATGGATATATAGAAGAAGACACAAGCACACCTAAGAACAAGGGTGATGTTGAAGCAACAGATACTACAGATAATACAACATATACAAATGCAGAGAAGGATGCAACCAATGATCAGAAAGATACATCTACTGATCAAAATATGGAGGAAACTCGAAAGGAAAAGGGGGACACACAAATAGAGAAAGGTGAAGAAGCAAAGGAAGATGAGAAGGAGAAATAATCAAAAGATAAAATTTCAGAGACACCCAAGGTTGAAGGAGAGACGTCTTCACAAAACCAACAGGTGCCACCCGCGCAAAAATAACAAGAAGCATCTTCCACAAGGACTTCACCAACCACTTCAAAGAGAACAAATGAACTAGCTATGGTAGTTCTTACATCTACATCCCCACAGATCTCAAAGAAGAAGAAAGGAAAGAATAAGAATCCAGTAACTATGGATGAAGTCATTGAGATTCCAGTTTGTGATCCAAGGACATTGGATCCAACTACATTGACAAAGTATGCCAAGCTCTGTGAGAAAAAATCCATTCAAGACAAACTAAAGAGAGCAGAAAAAGAGGCCAAGGTACTGGAAGTAGCAAGAGGAATACTTCAACAGATTGTACCTGATATAGAAATTTATCAAAAATCTCCAATGCTTGATCAATTGGTATACTCATAGATGCAGTAACATCTCAGAATATTGATGATGAGAAGGTTATGGAAGAGAGACTTGAACAAAATTATGAGTTCAAGCTAGCCAAGAAGATAAGCTAGGAAATGGCATTGAAAAAGGTTAATCTATCTAAATTGGTAAGTACAATTGATCCAATCATCTCAAAAGCTATTACCTTAATACATAAATTGTGCACTTTAGATCAACTCGCTCAGGAGTATACTGACAAGATAGCACAAATTGATGCTAATCTTAAGTCCAGTGCACAAAGTCTCAGTAATACTGAAGAAGCACTAAAATTGCACAATGAGAAAATCAAACAGGCTAGGAAATAGAGATAGAACATACAATTTGCAAAAATGAAGTACAGAGATGAGGTAAATGAGCTCCAAGCTAAGCTCTTACCGACACTTACACTACTGCAACAACATGTGACACAGACAAATACACTAATTGCCACCCCATAAATGTCTGTCATAGACAACATTTATGATATGCATGCAAGGCTAGAGCTACAACACATGGCACTTGAACAATTGAAAGAAAAATGGGAGAAAATACAAGAGGATATCAAGACAACCCATTCCAATATACTTGACACATTGCAAATTGCACATTTATGTCACAATTTTTGGCATATTATAAGTTGTACATTTTTGTCATAAGTATCAAAGAAAGGGGGAAATTGATATGTTCACTCACCTTAGTAAAAAGGAGGAAATGATATGTATAGTAAAAGAAAGGGGAAAATACAAGGAGGAAATAATATGTACATACAAAGAAAAGAACAGAAAATGTAAAGTATACATGTACATATACTTATACTATACTGATGCATATAGTTAGGAGGAGTCATATGATGACAAGGATATAAACAAGGTGTACGTACTAAACACTTTAGTATTATGCACATATCTATTTTTGATACTAATGTCAAAGGGGGCGATTGAAAGAATTATATTTTTCCATTAGTATACTTAAAGAAAAACATGAGCTACACCATCGGTTTACTCCACACCGACAGACAGGGCACAGCACTACCCAACACTAAGGTTACCCGATAAACATTGTTAAGTGTTATCCAATGACAAAAAGGTGAAGGGAACCCGATGAGTAAGAAAGTGCAACCCAACGGAATAGAAAAGAGAGGAACCCGATAGACAAAGGGAACCCGGCGAACAGTTTAACAAAGGAATGCCGACAAACTTCAAGTTCAACCCGATGACCAAGAACCGATAGTCAGTTACATCCCAAAAAAAGTGGATCTAACTTTCCACGTCAGATAAATCACTAAAGTTGTATTTATAGCTTCTTGATTTACTTTTAAATCCATTATCTACGAAGGAATCAATGTATTTATTATTGTTTTAATTAGTTTTATTGATTTAAAACATGCAAACTAAAGATCAAGGTAAAGTTGTAAACCTTAGATCAAAGAGTTAACATTGTAATGTGTGATTGAAAGATACGTCAAATACTTGTATAAATAGGTGCTCAATCTATTAAGAATAGTTGTTGTTCAATGAAGATAGTAGCCATGGAGAGAAACTAGAGACCAAAAAAGAGAATTCATGTAGAAGGACAGAAATATAATCAAATCAGTTTCAAGAACAGAACAGAGGCTACCAACAAACAGAAAAAAGGTATTCATCAATCACTTAAGGTGATATTATTATTCTGAGAGCTTTAATGGATCTCTAATCAGCAATTGTAGATTGTATGCAATCAAGTCAACATTTATACTCATTCTAACAAGTGTAGTACACTAATGAAATCCTTTCAAGAAAGGTGGGCTTAACCGTCCTATTGTAAAATCTCATAACTGAGTGCACACTTAAATCAGTGTTGCTAAAGCTCTTAACAAAGTAGATCTTAAGAGGTCTCCACCTTAATACTCCTAACAGGGTAGATCATCAAAAGTTATCAAATTGTAAGCCTTAACCGGCTCCCTTCCATTCTGTAGATAGTGAAGTTTTGTGGGTGCAATCCCCACCGTGGTTTTTACTTCCTAACAGGAGCTTTCTATGATACCATATCTTGTGTTATGTGTTTATCATTTTCATGAATGTTTCTATGAATGTTGCAAATCATTAAAGATTATGAATTAACAAATACATACATAAGAAAGAACAACAGTAATGGTCGGTAATGTAGTAATGTACGATTACTAATGATGAATTTTGAAAGGTGAGAAAAGTTTTATAAGTACTGATTCACCCCTCCCCTCTTAGTACTACTTCCCATTAATTCCAACACTTTCCATGTTAGGTGGAAATGGAACCATGTTTATACTCTTGTCCAAAGGAAAAAGACATATGTGTTCCAAACAGTACTTTTTTGTTGGTTTAGTCTTTTCTTGCTTGAGTGTCACAAGTTTTGTTTGCATTAGGGTTAATTTCTTTGTGAGTATGGAAATAGGTGTTTGTACTTCCTTTTCCTTCAATCTCTCAACATCATAGTCTTTGGGGAGTTTGACTCCAAGAGAAGCTAAGTGAAGGAAATATTTCTCTTTGTCTTATGCTATGATCTTTTCTAAGGTTCTTTGAAACCTTCTACTTTTTTTTTGAGTGTGTTGTACCCCTCTTCTAATATGTCTTCCTCACTATCAGAACCAAAAAAAGAATGACCATGATATCTTTCTTCTTGAATTTCTCTATCATCTTGTTCTTGGCTAGATTCGTCAAAAGTAGCACTCCATTCATGATAAGGTGCATCCATTTTGGGTTAGCTTTGATCAAATAGGGGATTGTGAGATGTCTCTCCTTGTTGAAATTTGAGTAATCTAGGAGGTCTCCCTGAGTCATCAGCAAGGTATTGATTATGTCTTGTGTTAACCATGAAATCTAGGTCTCAACTTTGTCAAAAGTTTTCCAATAATGTCAATAGGATTTCCAAATTGTCCAAATAGGTGTGTCCAAGTAGTGAAAGTGCGTATGTATTTATTTAAAGTGATTGAATCTAGCATTAGAGTGTTAGAATGCCCTATAGTGAGTTGGGAATCAAGAGGTTTTGTTGAGTGAAAAGATCACACATTTTGGGACCAATTATGAAAATCCAAAAGGACATGCAAGGTAGACTTCTAAATAAGTTGTAAAACAACGATAGGCATACCAGCAAGAGCAACAGGACCATACTGAAGAACCAAAATGGTATCCAAAACTACTAAGTTTTTGAGAGTGACACATGTGCAAGTACCCACTATCCTAAATGTGACTCCCTAGATGTGATCTTTGATATACAAGATGTGATCTTATGCAGACTGAATGTGAGCTTATGCAGACTAAATGCGAGCTTCTTTCCCACATGTGAGCCAAGATTTACTAAATGCAATAAAGTTCCCTAGATGCGAGCCTATGAAACCAAATTCAATTTGAAAATGACTAGATGCGAGCCTCTGATGGTTATTTTAGGTTTTTGGTTAGTTTGTCTCGAAATACATAAACTTTTATCTAACGACAGAGTCTGTCTAAGACTTTCCAGAGAGGTTTTGAACAATATGTAAGTCAAGGATTGAAAATTGTTGCTTGTTTTGAGGATTTTATTTTGTTAATGCATTTTAAGACACATCAAGCAATGTTCATTAGATGACCAAACACATCCCTATTCCCTACATTCTAGGCATAGAGTGGAAATATTTTCTCATAGACTCAGGTACACACTCACATGCTAATCAAAATACGGCCATCACCAAGCATGCAATGGCTCTAGTCATGATGTCGTGTTAGCCAACTCCAAATGTAAGTGATGGCACAAAATGATGAGTATCTTGGGGCAATTACTATTTTCCTTGCACAAAGATTATCACCCTTTCAGAGATAAACCAGGTTGTTTTTTACTACAAGTGTTTATTAATTAAGGGCATTCATTTACAATCATCCCCCATAGAATTGCACAAGGAAAAATTAAGGTGTATAGCGATATGAGTACTCAAATGTGTGTAGTCTTGCAAGCAAGATTCAAGTGGCTTCACTCCACACACACTTAAGCATGTCCAAGGAATGATGTCAAAATTACAAGGAAAAAACTGACTACATCTTCTGAGGCTTTGGCCTTCAAGGAAGCATTTTGTTTATAGTGATACGGAAAGGCTGACATTCACCTGTCCTCACTTGGGTTGTTCCTAGCAGATTTTTTCCACAACCAGCAGGCCCTCTAATGTTTTGAAAGAAAGTAAAAGGATTGGTAACTTAGGAGTCTAGATTTCTAATTCTTCGAAAGAAGAAGAGAATACTCTCCTATTCCATTCTATTTTCTCCTATAAGAACATCAAGCATGTTCATTTCCTTAGATTTTATAACTCAAAACTTAATCCCCCATAATGAGTTTCTAATTTTCCAACTTGGGAAAAGAGAAAATCCTCTAGCAGGACAAAGAATCATGTTTAAATCTGATTATTTAAGTGCCTATTGTAAGAATTGACAAAACATGTGTAAGAAAAGTTTGATTGTTCAATTTCCCCAAATTTAGTGAATTTGCTTGTTCAATTACTTCCAAATTTAGAAAAGTTTGCTTGTTCATTTACTCCAGATTCTTATCAAGTTCTAAGTTGACTTTTGAGTTTCTGATTTTCCATAAAGGAAAAGAGAATAATCCTCTGATCAATTTAGTAAATGAAAGAAAATGTGTTTAAGATTTGAAAACTTGCAAAATAGAGTTAGGTTGAATGCTTTGGCAACCTGCAAACCACTAGTTAGTAGTTTTCTTCCAACTTTTGACAAAAAGGTCTCTAACAAACAATCTGCAAGAAATTGTTAGGCTGCTCAACATCTAGAAACAGTCATGATTAGTAGATTAGTGGTTAAACTTTAAAATTTGAAAAATAGCTAACCATCATGCGACTGCATTTACTAGATGTGATCCTAGAAATGTAGGATGTGATTAAGGATCCTAAAAATGATCCTTTGCAACTAAAGGTGATGCATAAATTACTAGATGTGAGCCTTTACTAGATGCGATATGAGATTCACTGGATGTGATTCAGGAAATCTAGGATGCCATGCCCTTTCCTAGATGTGAGCCTTTGCAACTAAAGGTGATCTTTGGTCACTAAATGTGACTCTATACCTGAGAATAGAAAACACAAATGAGTGAAAAATGGCTTAGAAACAAGGATAAATCCAAGCACTTTCCCCATGGTGGGTGCCAGAAATGTTGTGTATTTATTGTACCTGCAAGTTGCAACACAACACTTCAATATGTCATTATATTAGTGATAAAAACATGAAAGATTAGAGGAAAAGCACATAGAAACCACTAAAACTGACATGTTGCTTCCTATATAAGAAGAGTATGATAAATGCTATAATTGGCCTCAAATTATGCATAAATCAGTGACATATACAAGCTTAGAATGGAAGATTCAAGTAGAATGCAAGCTAAATGCTAATGCAAAGTTAATTTTAAGAGCTCCAAAGAAATATTATGAAATTGTGTAAATATTGAGCTAAGAATGCATTTAGATTTCTAAGAAATTAGAGCACCATAAGCTTACTTTCAAATTCTAAAATTAGGGGCACATTGAGCTCAAAACTCATTCCTTTTATAGAATAATTTGAGGAATGAGTGGTCAAGATTGATTTGTGAAGAGAGATGGAGATTGAATCTTTGGTGATCCATGTGAGTGATCCAAGTGATTTAACTCTCATTGGCTAATGGATTGACTTTCCATTTTGCAAGTGAGGAGTTATAATTAGGAGATTTATTTAATTCCTTTTAATTAATTACTTTAGCCAATTATTTAATTGTTTTGATTTGATTTAAAATAGGCCAATGTAATTAATATGAGTTAGTGATGAAATTACTTTGATTTTAGGAGATTAAATTGATTTTAATGAATTATGTCAATTAATTGAGTAATTATCTTGACATAATTAGGGGTATGATCACACTTAGGGAAAATAGGGTCTCTAGTTAGAGTGGACCAAATTAGGGTGGTTACAAAACTCACTACCAATAAGGATCTTGGGAAATAGAAATCTCAACCATATAACATAAACCCAAGAATCACTCCACATGACATCACAGAAATGAAGATCAATCATTGTTATAACTCTACAATCTATCAACCAAGGAATGCCTCTACTATTTCCAACCAAAAACATACCCTTGACACTTAATCTCCAAGTGTCAAGGGAAGGAACTCGAATACATCGGCTAACCTATCTCACTATGAACAACCAATCATCATCTAAAATATTAAAAATGAGCACCCTAAAAAGACTGCAGTGTCTCAAACTCGCCCAAGAGATAGTGGTGAATAACCAAACTATGCCTAGAGAATCTCACATAACTAGTTGTATTCAAGATTGCAAGTGCTCAAAACCAAACTTCCTCAAGACAAAAGTTTCTATAAATAGTGTGAGAAAACTAAGACAATGATAAACAATAAAAAAATATCACTAAATAAATGGGATTCATGAGAATGGGAGTAGCTTAAAAGTTATCTTCAATAATAAAATATCCTCAACCATATACGAATCATCCACTATACTTTAAATGCATACAAACTTGTCTGTATACCAAAACTTGTAGTCACGTGAGTGCTGATTAAAAAGTGAAAAATAGGACCAACACTAAATTTTTCTCCACGACTCCACTCTTTTGACAAACCTCATCACTTGAAACTACACCTGGGTCCCAAATCTTGCAATCAATTCCATTCTCATCACTTAAAGATTTCAACTCATACCCAGTTTCACCTCTTTGTAACCCAACATAACAACCAACTAGAAAATACAAACTAAAAATCCTACAATCTACAAATCCTCCTTCCGAAGGAGAGTACATCTCATACCATGCTGACGTATAACGCTCTTTATACCAATCGATCATGTTAGTAATAACTGAGAGGGGGGGTGAATCAGTGGCCTCAACTTTCTTCTAATTTATACTTTAATCTACCAATCAATACTTCTCAAATTATTAACTCCAAACAAGATGCATGCCTTTGAAATATTTGAAACAAATAACTGTTTGTCGGTTTACCTTGTCTGTCATGTTTCTCCTTGATAACCGATAAGCAGTAAACTGTATTTACCGATACTCAGTAAATATGCAGAGTATACCAGTCAATCCATAAATGCATATGTAGAATGTAAAACACTAAAGTAATTAACCATACACACATAACACAAGGATGTTAAGGTGGAAACCCTGTTAAAGGAAAAACCACTAGGATTGGTACCCCAAATTTTCACTCTTCTGAAGTGAGCCCTGTTAGGAGCCAACCCTGTTAAAGGTTACAAAAAACATTGTTAAGTGCGACCTTGTTAGAAGATTTTCAATACATAGGTTGTCACTAAGTATCTAGCATCTACGCTACCATCCTTGAAACAGTCTCATGACTGTCAATAGGCTTTATGCAAATCTTACTACCATCCTTGAATCAGCCTCCTTCTTAGACTGTCAATAGGCTTTAGGTAAGACCGGTGCTACTATCATGAGTCAACCTTCTAGTAATCTATTAGGATATACCTCAATTACAAAAGACTGTTAAGTTCTTCTCTGTTAAGAGACTTTAATGCTTCAATGGTTAAACTGAAACAAAATGACCTGTTTCTAATGCAATTGAATTGCAGATTTTCAGATCTATTTACTTACAATATCTTTCTGATAAATGTATCAATTCAATTCCTTTGTACTTAACTCTTTCTACTCTATGATGCTATGATTCACTATCCATCAGTGTCTGTAGAATTCTTTAGCTCTCCCTCAGCTTGATTGATCAGGACTGCATGAATTCAATCCTTCATCAGTTTCTTCTTCAGCATCTTCTTTCAGTTCACTCCCCCGTGTATTTGATTATTTATCGACCACCACCTAGAATGAATTATGATTGTCTCTTAAATAGACATGATTTCCATAATTATAGGTTCTTGATTCTTGGCGTGAAAAATAATCCAGCCAATTTGATTTATGGCTTTAACTCCTGATTTATCTCGTAGTTATCTTCTCGCCAACTATACAAATAAATTTACTTAACTGTGTTTGAATAAAACCAATAAAACAACCAGTTAAGTCTATCTTTTAGCTTTGCCAGCTAGACATTTTGTCATTTTCAGATCTCTATGTTCTGTCGGTCAATTTTGCAGTTCGTCGCCGGTGAAAACTACCAGTTCCGTCAGTGTCGCTTTAGTTAGCTTCATGATCTCCGTCCGTCGGGCATCATTGGATCTTGTTCATTGGGAAACACCATTTTTAGCTCATCAGGTATCCTTTGATTCTGCTTCGTCAGGAAATACTATCTTCTACTCGTCAGGCATCACTGTGACTTTTATCTCTGTCTTTACCGATGGTGTGCACTCCGCCAGTGTATTCTGTCACTTGGTGAATACTTGACTTTTATGAATTTTTGAAAGAATAACCTATATTCCATTGGTTCTTTGAAGTCTTTGGCATTATGTATATGACCATAAATATGATATCGAGTTCACATCAATGACAATACAGACTATAAACTGATTTAATGTCTTGCATCATCTTCAACTTAATATAGTCAACCATTTAATCAGTTACATGTCATCAATCTCTCCCTTTGGAATTGATGGAAACATAATATATTATCACACTATACTATTGCTAATACAATATGAAATACAATTGTTGGGATTCATCAAATTACCAAACAGTTTGGTTTGATAACCGATAAAATGTATGACTGCCGGTAAGCTCTGTGTAAGCTTAGATTTGATTCTTGCAGCTTTCCTTTTTCTTCTTCTGATGTGTTGTGACCTCTATTGGTGTCAATTTTGTTTTTGACTGTTCTGCATCTTTGATGTCACTAGCTTTTATTTGCAACTTTTACAAATTCTCTCCCTTTGGATATGATCTCTCCTTGTTTGGAGTAATTTTGACAATGAATAATTTCTGATGATAATATGGAAAACATTCTCTCCCTTTGACAACAATGCCAAACAAATATTTTATAAATATCTGACATTTTGTCAACTAAATCCTTCTTTCCATAATATATTCCTTGAATTTCCCCTATCCATTGTCAATATAACTATCTTCTCTAGTGTTTGGTTCTGATATATACCTTTCTATATACACATGTAGCGTTGAAGTTCAGCTTCCGCTTGCATCAATCATGATTGATATTCTGATAATATATGGTTGATGCAGCCTTCAGTCTTTTTTGTGACTGTTAGACATGGGTTTGACCCCTAGTCTCTTTCTCAGATACTCAAATGTATCCTTGGGCAGTGGCTTGGTGAATATATCAGCCAATTGTTCTTTTGATTGCACATATTCAAGTATCACCTCTTTTTCTTGGACTTGTTCTCTCAAATAATGATACTTGATGGCAA
>MU224015.1:485728-505844 GCA_018584345.1 Thuja plicata
TCCTTCTTAGACTGTTAATAGGCTTTAGGTAAGACCGGTGCTACTATCATGAGTCAACCTTCTAGTAATCTATTAGGATATACCTCAATTACAAAAGACTGTTAAGTCCTGCTCTGTTAAGAGACTTTAATGCTTCAATGGTTAAACTGAAACAAAATGACCTGTTTCTAATGCAACTGAATTACAGATTTTTAGATCTATTTACTTACAATATATTTCTGATCAATGTATCAATTCAATTCCTTTGTACTTAACTCTTTCTACTCGGTGATGTTGTGATTCATTGTCCGTCGGTGTCTGCAGAATTCATTAGCTCTCCCTCAGCTTGATTGATCAGGACTGCATGAAGTTAATCCTTCATCAATTTCTTCTTCAGCATCTTCTTTCAGTTCACTCCCCCGTGTATCTGATTGCTTATCGACCACCACCTAGAATGAATTATGCTTGTCTCTTAAATAGACATGATTTCCTTAATTCTAGGTTCTTGATTCTTGATTCTTGATTCTTGATTCTTGGCGTGAAAAATAATCCAGCCAATTTGATTTATGGCTTTAACTCCTAATTTATCTTGTAGTTATCTTCTCGCCAACTGTACAAATCACTTTACTTAACTGTGGTTGAATAAAACCAATAAAACAATGAGTTAAGTCTATCTTTTAGCTCTGCTAGCTAGATTTTTTGTCATTTTCTGATCTCTCTATTCTGTCAGTCAATTCTACAGTTCGTCGTCGGTGAAAACTGCCAGTTCTATTAGTGTCACTTCAGTTAGCTTCGAGATCTCCATCGGTCGGGCATCATTAGATCTTGCTCGTCAGAAAACACTATTTTTAGCTTGTCGGGCATCCTTTGATTCTGCTTCATCAGGCAATACTGTCTTCTGCTCGTCGGGCATCATTGTGACTTTTATCTCTGTCTTTACCGATGGTGTGCACTCCGCCGGTGTATTCTGTCACTTGGTGAATACTTGACTTTTATGCATTGCTGAAAAAATAACCTATATTCCATTGGTTCTTTGAAGTCTTTGGCATTATGTATATGACCATATAGATGATATCGAGTTGACATCAATGAAAATACAGACCATAAACTGATTTAATGTCTTGCATCATCTTCAACTTAATATAGTCAACCATTTAATCAGTTACATGTCATCAAATTGGTCTCTTCTTATTTGTCTTCATAAGCATATTCAATTCATCAATTTGTGGGTCAAAAGAGAAATGGTATGTACTCCTCATAATTCAATCAAGACAAAGAGTACCACCTTCTTTTAGCAAAAACCGACGCTAACATCTATTGGACTCATAATCATCATGCTTCTTCTACTCTACTTTTTCAAAACTATAATTTGTAAGCTTGTTATCACATAAAAACAAGCTCAAAAGCCTTCTCCAACAAATGGTATCATCATTATTAAAACTAAAAATCTGATTTTTAACCTCTTCCAGAATGCATTTCATGTCATCCGCTCATAAAAAATTGCCAACATTCAATTCCCAAATTTAAAAATGAGTATATTTAGCACTCATTATCATTCCATCCACTCCTAACTTCACTGGAAAAACTATTGAGGTAAATGGATTCATTCTTATAGCTTCATACATAACAATGAATTCTTGAGACAAGTGATGCTTCCTACCAAGATTACTTATACAGAGCATATAAATCACCTTATGTTCGTGAAATCTAATAAACATATTATTGTTTGAACTTATGTATTCCTCATTATATTTTTTAATTTTTACAATCTCCTCATGCCCAACTTCTTCTAAAATTGGAAGATCATTAAACATTTTTATCCCATGATAGAGACTGCTCTAAAATTTTCCTTTAGAATTTTTATAGCAATTGTTTCATTGTTGAAAATTGAATCATTCATGAGTGTGATTCCTTGTTGGTCTTTCTTCTCTTCATTGTCATCATTTAAATAAAAAAAGATGGAAACATTGTCCATTATTTCATCCCTTCCAAGAGCATTGATTCCTTCAATGATTTGCATGATCTTCATGATCTTAGAATTAACTTCTTCTCTTAAATTGGTTTCAATTGAAGACTAATTTTTTGTTCAGATAATAGAAAGGTCTTTACCAGTAGGGGAGGGGTAAATCGATACCCTTAAAAACTTTAGGACAAATATTTGTAATCAAATGTTCTATTATAACCGACTAAATAGATTGCATTCACCAAACATGTAATGTCACTGCTGAAATGTAAATGCATGTAATGTAAACAATAAACATTCATAAAATCTAAGTACACATGACACTAGTATTTTGGTATCGAAAAAAAACCTTTTTAGAAGGTAAAAATTATGATGGGGATCAGACCCACAAAACTTCACTACTGCAGTAAATAAAGTAGCATGTTAGAGCTTACAAATATTAATCACTTCTGGTGACCTTACCCTGTTAGGAGTAACAATAAGATCAATGAGATCTACCTCATGTGAGGATTTAGCAACACAAGTATGTGTTCACTTGGTTAAGAGATTTATAAAAAGATGGTTAAGTCTACTCTGTTAGGAGATTTTGAGATTGTTACAATTGTCAAAGAGTAAAAAAGTTGTGTGATACGAACATATTACAATCTCTATATTATGAATATAGATCCTTTAAGTGCATATAAATCTATCACCTTACTATGAATTATAATACCTTCTACACTGCTTAGTAGCCTTGCCTCTGTACTAAAAACTTAATGCTTCAATATAGTCCTTGTCCTAAAACCCTATCTAATCTCTGATGTTTGTAGTGTGGTGGCTACTTGATCATTACTTGATCAACATACATTACAAAATTGATATTGTAACATTACATATATCAAACTTCTTGAACTAATTAGGGTTTTCACAATATCTTACAAAACCTAAGATCAACAGTGTACAAAATTTACCTTGATCATCTAAACATAGGAGATATAAACAATTAAAGCTGTGAATCCATAATTAATGTTCTCCTCGATCATTATAAAATGTTATCTAGCTTGGAAAAAATTTATTACCTATAATTATGTCATTAAAAACTTTTATGTGACCACTGGTTCACTCGGTAAATACTGTCTCTCAGTGCTTGGTGTTCTCTGTGTATCTCGACGTATATTGTGTGCTCGGTGTACACAATTACTCGGTAAAATTTGTCTACTTGATAATCACTACACTTGGTTAACTCTACGCATGATCAATGCACTCGGTTAACTCTGCACTTCAGTGATCATACCAACTCATCTGTCTATGACTCTGTGACCGAATGGGTAATTGAATGCCTAAATTCTAATGACAACCTTCAAAGCTCATTTGGAGTAACATTCTCCCTCTTTGTCGTTAGTATCAAAAAATTGTATTTCCAAATGATATTTAAAGGTTGTCATTAGTATTCATGAATTCAATTACCTATTCGATAACAGACTCACAGACAGATCAGTCGATATGATCACTGAAGTACAGAGTTAACCAAGTGCACTGATCATGTGCAGAGTTAATCGAGTGCAGTGATTACCGAGCAGACAGACTTTACCAAGAAGCAGTGTACACCGAACACATAGTATATGCTGAGATACACAGAGAACACCGAGAACCGAGAGACAGTATTTACCAAGTGAATCAGCGGTCACATAAAAGTTTTTAATGTAACATCAATCTAGGTAACAACTTTTTGCCGAGCTGGATAACATTTTACAATGATCGAGGAGAACATTAATTATGGATTCACAGCTTGAATTTTTTATAGCTCCTATGTTTAGATGATCAAGGTAAATGTTGTACACCATTGATCTTAGGTTTTGTAAGATATTATAAAACCCTAATTAGGTCAAGAATTTTAATATATGTAATGTTATGATGTCAATTTTGTAATGTTTGTTGATCAATTAATGATCAAGTAGACACCATACTATGAACATCATGATGACATGTAACTAATTGAATGTTTGAATATGTTAAGTTGACGATCATGCAAGGCATTAAATCAGTTAATGTATTGTATTTTCATTGATGTCAACTTGATATAATTTGTATGGTCATGGATATAATGCCAAAGACTTCAAAGAAATGATGAATCAAGGCTATGCTATCAGTAATGCATATAAGTCAAGTATTAACAAAGTTACTACATTCACTGATGGAGTGCAAAATGATGGTCAGAATAAAAGAGAAAAAGTCACAGTGTTACCTAACAAGCAAATGCACAACATTACCAATGAGAAAAGTCACAGTGTTTCCCGATGAGAAAAGCACAGTGTAACCCGATGGACAAAATTATAGTGTTGCCCGACGGAAAAGACAAGGACAGAGATCTTGATGACAACTAAATTCACACTGACAGAACAGTCAGTTATCACCGATAACTAACTAAAGTGTTGACCGATAGAACAAAGAGTTCAGAAATTACAAAATGCTTAGCTGTCAAGAAGCTAAAGATAGAATTAACAGATACTTATCATTTTTTTAATCATCCAGATAAAGTCATAGATAAGTAATTGATTTAAAGCTGATTTGTCTGGTTGGCAAGAAGATCTCTTTGAGATAAAATTGGAGTTTTCTTTAAATCTAATTAGTGAGAATTGTGGATCATACCAAGAATCAAGAAAGCCCAAGAATCAAGAAAGCCAATAAAAGGTCAAATAATGTATATAAAGAGAAAAACCCAATTCATTATGAATTGTGTGGGGTAAAAAAGAGAAGAGGAAAGATGCTAAAGAAAATCTAAAGGAGAAGAAATTCTTCATTCAATCCTAATCAATCAAGCTGAGGAAACAGATAGATTCTACAGACACCGACAAATAGTGAGACAGCATCACAAAGTAGAACAATGTGGAGCAAAGGTATAGAATTGATTATATTGATCAGAGAGGTAATTCACTTACAATAGATCTAAAAATTTGCAATTAAGTTGTATGTGTGAATAGATCATTGAATGTTTCAATTTGACCATTGAAGCATCAAGTCTCTTAATTGAGAAAGACTTAAAATTCTTCTACAATTGAGATACATCCCAAGGAGTATCAAAAATTTTGATCATATAAAGTAGCATTGGATATGCCCAATACCTATTGACAGACCAAGTGAGAGTTTGATCAAGGATGGTAGCATTAGATGCCAGATAGTAGGTGACAAACTATCTTTTAAATCTTCTAACAAGGTCACACCTAACATTGTGTTTGTAACCTTTAACAGGGTTGGCTCCTAACAGAGCTCAATTCAGAAGAGTGAAAATTTGGGGTACCGGTCCTAGTGGTTTTTCCCTTAATAGGGTTTCCACATTAAAAATCCATGTGTTATGTGTTTATGTTTCATTACTTTACTATTTTACATTTCACATATGCAATTATGGATTGATCGGTATACTCTGCATATTTACTGTGTTTCAGTAAATAGTTGACTGCTTATCGGTAATCATACAGAAGAGAGATTTACAAAGCAATCTGACAAGTAGAAAATTGATAAAGTATTTCAAGGAATTCATCTTGTAGGACAGAAGATAACTAGAGGCATAATTTGTGGTTGTAGGTTTTAAGGTTTGATTTAAGGATTAATATTTGAGGAAACTGATTCAACCCCCCCCCCCCCTCCCCCCCTCTCAATTATTACTAACAATTGGTATTAGAGCTTGTGTGCTTAGAAGGAAGGTTTCAAGACCTAAGCTAAATATCACAAGATAAATAGATGAGATGTGCCCAAGTTTAACAAAGACAATTTTTCTTCATGGCAGAGTAGAATAAGGCTCCACTTATCAGGTATTCGAAATGATGTTACTCAATACCTAGATACTGAATATGTGTTTCCCACAGGAGCACCAATAGTTGAAAAAATGAGAGAGAAGCATGAGCACAATTTCATGATGATAGAGCTTGCTTCCTCGCCCTCTGATGCTGAATTTGAAGATGTCAAAACTTGCAAGACTGCAAAGTGAATGTAGGAAAAATTGATTCTTGTACTTGGTGGTGACAAAAATTTGTTGATAGCTAAGGCAGAAAGCCTTAGAGGAAGGTTTTATGATCTCAAAATGAATGAAGGTGAAAACATTACACAGTACAACACAAGAATCCAAGAGGTAGTCAATGATATCTGAGGATTTGGAGGTGTACTAGAAGAAGATATAGTGGTAAGTAAAATTCTAAGAACCTTACTACCTACTTATGCTATTAGAGTATCTTCCATTCAAGAAATGAGAGCAGTAGAAAATAGTAATGTTACTCTAGACAGTTTGATTGGAAGGTCGATTTCATTTGAAATTAATAACTTTGATAATAGTGTCTTACCAAACATAGAGTTTTCTTTCAAATCTTCTTTGAGAATAAGTAAATCAAGTCATAAAAACACTATGAGAAAAGATAGTGAAAGTGAAAGTGAAGAAGAACATCTTGATGAAATTGAAGCACTTATGGCAAGAATAATGCAGAGAGGCAAAGGTAAATACAAAGGTAAATTACCACTTATTTATTCTAATTGTAAAGAGATTGGAAAATGTATTGCAATATGTCCTAACAGAAGCAAAGATGACAGAAGTAATGAAAGATCATTTAAAAATAAGTCTGACAGAGGTGATTACAGAAACTACCGACAATCAGAAAGAAGAGATACCTGAGACTACAAGGACAAAGGAAAGAAGGCTAGTTACCTAGAAAATTGCAAAGATGATGATACTAACACTAAATATGATGAATACATTGAGATGGTGGTTGTGGCAGTAAAAGATGATTCAGATGATGATGAAGAAAGATATGTAAAAACAACACTCATATCTAAAATAAGAAAAACTAATGTCTGGATCATAGATAGTGGCTGCACTCACCATATGACAGGTGACAAGAAAAATTTTGAGACTTTTGAATACTATAAAGGTGGTTTAGTAAGAATGGGTAATGACACACCTTGTCCAGTTGAAGGTAGAGGAACCATAATGTTGAATAACCAGATAAAGTGTGAAAATGCTTATTGGGTAAATGGATTGAATTATAATATATTGATTGTTTCTTAGTTGAATAATTTAAGTGACAGAGTAGCATTTGAAAATAAGAAGGCAAAGATCTTCAATAAATCAGGAAATCTAATTGGTACTGGTGAGCAGACAAAAGGTAACTTATTCTATATGAATGATACTAACACCACTTGCTTAATGGCTAGAAATGAAGACATATGGTTGTTGCAAAAAATATTGTGTCATGTGAATTTTGACAACATGATAAAGATAAGCAAAAAGAGAAATGTAAGAGGCTTACCGATGATGACCAAGCCTGATAATATCATGTGTAAGAATTGTCAAAAAGGTAAAATGACAAAGTCTAGTTTCAAAAGAAAAACCCATACATCTGATGCCATTCTAGAATTATTCCATACTGACCTATGTGGACCTATGAGGACAAAGAGTTATTATGGAGATAGATATTTTATTCTCTTTGTTGATGATTACTCTAGAATGATGACAGTAATGTTTCTAAAAGATAAATCAAAAGCATTTAAGATGTTTAAATGGTATAAGGCAATGGTTGAGAAAAAAAGTGGTAAAGAATTGAAATTATTAAGATCCAATAGAGGGAAATTTATTTCAGATGAATTCACTAACTTTTGTAATGATCATGGAATCAAAAGATAGGTCTCTGCACCAAGAACACCACAATAAAATGGAATTGTTGAAAGAAGGAACGGATCCATAGTTGATTGTGTAAGGACACTAATGATAGAGAAAGGCATCACCCAAATATTCTAGAGAGAAGCTGTCAGTACTTCTATTTACACATTAAACAGAGTACAATTGAAGAAAGACACCAAAAAGACACCTTATGAGCTTTGGTATGGATACACACCCAATGTGAGTTATTTAAAAAATTTTGGCTGTCAATGTTATATCTTAAAAGATGATAGAAATGGAAAAATTGACTCCAAAAGTGATGAAGGAATATTAATAGGGTATTCCACCAAGAGCAAGGCTAATAAATTTCTAAATAAGGCCTCTAATCAAATTGTTGAAAGTGCAAATGTAAAGATAGATGAATTTGCAGAGAAGAATGAAAAGGAAAGCACTAAAGAATCAGAGGACTATAATAGGTTTTCTTACAATGAAGAACCTTAAAGTTTACCCGAACAACATTGTAGAGCTCCTGAGAAACCGATCATTGCACCTGAGCATCAGGCTACAAATACCAATGATCATAATATTGCTCAAGATGATGCACAAAGTGGTGGAGAACAGAATGAAGGACAAAATTATGATCAAGTTGATAGACAAAGAGTTGAACCTGTACTTGCCAGATATGTCAAAAAGAACCATCCACAGAACCATATCATTGGAGACAACGAGGCTGGTATCAGAACCAGCAGTAAGACTCTAAATACAAGATGTCTTATTTGTGATTATGAGTCAAAAATTTTGAATGATGCACTTGATAATAATGAATGGATAATTGCCATGAATGAAGAGATTGAGTAGATAGAGAAAAACAAGACATGGACACTTGTACCAAGACCAGATGACAAGAATGTCATTGGTACAAAATAGATATTCAAAAATAAACTGAATGAGATGGAGAGGTCACCAGAAATAAAGCAAGACTAGTATGCAAGGGGTATGCACAAGAAGAAGGGATTGAATATGGAGAGACCTTTACACCCATTGCTAGGCTAGAAGGAGTAATAATATTACTTGCTTATGCTGCATGTAAAGGATTCAAGGTATATCAAATGGATGTGAAGTCTGCATTCCTAAATGGAATACTTGAAGAAGAGGTATAAATTGAACAACCAGAATGGTTTGTTGATCCAAACAAGAGGGACATGGTATGTAAACTACACAAAGCCCTGTATGGATTGAAACAAGCACCCTAAGCCTGGTATGAAATACTTCATTCCTATCTTATAAGTATTGGATTTGTAAGGACTAGTGAAAATAGTAATCTTTATTTGAAGAAAGATACAGATGCTAACATTTTGATTGCTAAGATATTTGTTGATGAAATCATATTTGGAGGCAATGATATGCTATGCAAATCATTTGCAAATGAAATAAGAAAAGAGTTTGAGATGTCTATGTTTGAAAAGATCAAGTTCTTTCTTGGTCTACAGATCATGTAACAAGATGAAGGTATTTTCATTACACAATCCAAATACATCAAGGAAGTACTAAAAAATATTCAAGATGGAAGAGTCCAAACCAGTTGGAACACTGATGGCAACTGGATGTAAGCTGACAAAGGAAGACAAGTCATCAGAGGTAAATTAGACTTTGTATAGATCAATGATTGGAAAACTCGTGTATGTTGTACATACAACACCAGATATTGCACATGCAGTAGGGATAGTTGCAAGATTTTTTGTTAATCCCAGGGAATCACATATGATTGTTGTGAAAAGAATTCTAAGATATCTATAGAATATCGAGGAATATGGCTTATGGTATAGAAGAGAAGGCAAATTTGAACTTAAGGTCTTTACCGGCACTGATTGGGCTAGAAATATTGATGACCAGAAGAGCACAACTGGAGGAGAATTCTTTATGGGTGACAGACTTGTCACATGGATTAGCAAGAAGCAAGGATACATCTCTCAGTCTACTACAGAAGAAGAGTATGTTGATGCCACTGCAAATTGCTCAAATATTGCATGGATCAAACAGTTACTAGAAGGTATACATATGACAATTCTTAAACCAGTAATTATCTACTGTGATAATACAAGTGCAATAAACATTTCCAAGAATCCATTCATGCATGCTAAAACAAAGCATATTTCCATCAAGTATCATTATTTGAGAGAACAAGTTCAAGCAAAGGAGGTGATACTTGAGTATGTGCAATCAAAAGAACAATTGGCTGATATCTTCACCAAGCCACTACCCAAGGATGTATTTGAATACTTGAGAAAGAGACTAGGGGTCAGACTCTTGTCTTTTGGTCAGTAAGATGACTAGAAGGCTGCATCAGCCTACATATTATCACAATATCATTCATGTTGATGCAAGAAGAGAGATGGACTTCCAAGATACATCTATACACAACAACGTATTTATCTACTCCAAGCCAGAGTTATTACTGATGGATTGGGAAATGCAAGGAATATATTATGGATAGAAAGGATTTGTTTGGCATTACTGTCAAAAATATTTGTTTGGCATTGTTGTCAAAGGGAGGGATTATATCCATTATCATATTAGGAAGAGATTATATCCATCAAAGTATCCAAACGGAGAGATGTAACAATAATGGGAGAGTACACACAAAGGGAAAGAATTGCTAACAAGAGACATCAAAAGAAAGGAGAACAGTCAAAGGGAGAGAGTTTAAAACAGAAGAAGAACACATCACATCAGAGAAAGAAAGATTCTACATCTATCCAGTGAAGGGATTGAAGACAGAAAGAAAGCTACAAGAATCAAATCAAAGCTATTTGAGATTACCGAAAGCCAGGCATTTGTAATAGTTAAAATATGAAAGCTTGATGAAACAGTAAATTTCATATTGTATTAGTAATAGTATAGTGTGATAATGTGGTATGTTTCCATCAATGCCAAAGGGAGAGATTGATGACATGTAACTGATTGAATGTTTGAAGATGTTAACTTGATGATCATGCAAGGCATTAAATTAGTTAATGTATTGTATTGTCATTGATGTCAACTTGATATAATCTATATAGTCATGGACATAATACCAAAGACTTCAAAGAACTGATGAATCAAGGCTATGCTATCAGTAATCCATATAAGTAAAGTATTCACAAAGTGACTACATTCACTGATGGAGTGCACACCAATGGTTAGAGTAAAAGAGAAAAAGTCACAGTGTTACCCAACGGGCAAATGCATAGCATTACCGACAAGCAAAGTTATAGTGTTACCCGACGAGAAAAGCACAGTGTAACCCGATGGACAGAATTATAGTGTTGCCCAATGGAAAAGACAAGGATGGAGATCCTGATGAAAACTAAAGTCACACTGATGAAACAGTCAGTTATCACCGATAACTAACTGAAGTGTTGACCGACAGAATAGAGAGTTCAGAAACAAAAAAATGCTTAGCTGTCAAGAATCTAAAGATAGACTTAACTGATACTTATTATTGTTTTAATCATCCAGATAAAGATAGAGATAAGTAATTGATTTAAAGTTGATTTGTCTAGTTGGCATGAAGATCTCTTTGAGATAAAACTGGATTTTTCTTTAAATCTAATTGGCAAGAATTATGGATCATGCCAAGAATCAAGAAAGCCAAGAAAAGTTCAAATCATGTCTATAAAGAGACAAACCCAATTCATTACAAATTGTGTGGGGTGAAAAAGAGAAGAGGAAAGATGTTAAAGAAAATCTGAAGGAGAAGAAAGTATTCATTCAGTCCTGATCAATCAAGCTAAGGAAAGAGATAGATTCTGCAAACACCAACAAATAGTGAGACAACATCACAGAGCAGAACAGTGTGGAGCAAAGGTATATAATTGATTATATTGATCAGAGAGGTAATGAACTTACAATAGATTTTAAAATATATAATTAAGTTGTATGTGTGAATAGATCATTTAATGTTTCAGTTTGACCATTGAAGCATCAAGTCTCTTAACCAAGTAGGACTTAAAAGTCTTCTACAATTGAGATACATCCCAAGGAGTATCAAAAATTTTGATCGTAGAAAGTAGCATTGGATATGCTTGATACCTATTGACAGGCTAAGTGAGAGTTTTAACAAGGATGGTAGCATTAGATGTCAGATACTAGGTGAAAAACTATCTTTTAAATCCTCTAACAAGGTCACACCTAACAGTGTGTTTATAACCTTTAATAGGGATGGCTCCTAACAGGGCTCACTTCAAAAGAGTGAAAATTTGGGGTACTGGTCCCAGTGGTTTTTCCCTTAACAGGGTTTCCATGTTAAAAATCCATGTGTTATGTGTTTATGTTTCATTACTTTACTATTTTACATTTCACATATGCAATTTTGGATTGATCGATATACTCTGCATATTAACTGTGTTTCGGTAAATAGTTGACTACTTATCGTTAATCATACAGAAGAGAGATTTACAAAGCAATCTGACAAGTAGAAAATTGATATAAGTATTTCAAGGCATTCATCTTGTAGGATAGAAGATAAATAGAGGCATAATTTGTGCTTATAAGTTTTAAGGGTTTATTTAAGGATTAATCTTTGAGGACACTGATTCACCCCCCCTCCTCTTCATTATTACTAACACATCAGAGATCAGACAAGGTTTTAGGATAAGGACTACATTGAAGGATTAAGTTTTCAGAATAGAGGCAAGGCTACCAAGAAGTACAAAAGGTATTATCATTCACAGTAAGGTGATAGATTTATATGCACTTAAAGGATCTGTATTCACAATATATAGATTGTAATATGTTCAGATCACACAACTTTGTTACTCTCTGAAATTGTAACAATCCCAAAATCTCCTAACATAGTAGACTTAACCGTCTTTGTATAAATATCTTAACCAAGTGCACACATAATTTTTTTTTCTAAATCCTCAAATGAGGTAGATCTAATTGATCTTATTGTTACTCCTAACAAGGTAAGGTCACCAGAAGTGATCAATCTTTGTAAGCTCTAACATGCTACTTTATTTACTACAGTAGTGAAGTTTTGTGGGTCTCATCCCCACCGCAGTTTTTACCTTCTAACAAGCGTTTTCTATGATACCAAAATACTAGTGTCATGTGTACTTAAATTTGATGAATTTTTATTGTTTACATTACATGCATTTACATTTCAGCAGTGACATTACATTTTTGGTGAATGCAATCTACTCAGTCGATTATAACAGAACATTTGATTACAAAGATTTGTCTAAAAAATTTTAAGGGTACTGATTCACCCCCCCCCCCTCAGTACACACCTTTATATTATCCCAACAATTTTTAGCTTTGTATAATTTATAATGGGTCATGTTCNAGAACATTTGATTACAAAGATTTGTCTAAAAAATTTTAAGGGTACTGATTCCCCCCCCCCCCCTCAGTACACACCTTTATATTATCCCAACAATTTTTAGCTTTGTATAATTTATAATGGGTCATGTTCAATTATAAACAAAGTTCATCCACCTCCTTCTCCTTATCTTCTGCAAAATTAATTGCAATATCCCTATTTTTGAGAAATTTTAGATAATTTGATTTCATCTTTTCTAGTGCCTATCTATTTGTGTGAAGGTATATAATATTTATTCCTCTTTCCATTCATTTTTTCTTTTCCTCAATTTGGATTTTTTAAATGATGTCTTCAATGAATTTATGAGTGTTTTCTTTTCTTGTTAATATTCGTACAACTTTATCTTCTGAAACAACAAAATAGTCCTTCAAATATTGCACATCTAAAGGTCTTTGATTGATTTAAGCAAGGAAAATTGGGGAAACCACTCAATAAATTTTTAGATTTAATATAATTTTTAGGAGCAATATCATCATCAATATTAGTTGAACCACTAGTTGTTACCATGAAATTATCTAGAGGGGGTGGAGGAGTATCATTAAATATTGTCTCCTCAAAATAATACTCTTCATTGGTCTTATCAATGTTGATTTCTAGTTCACCAACAAAGATCTTGATGTACCCTTTATCTATGATGAGCGATTTTTCCTCTTTTACTAAATTAGATTCTAGGATCTCATGAACATTAAAGTATTCATTAGAATCACAAGAAAGTCAAAAGCATTTTCTTCTTCCTTGGACTTTATTGTGTCCTATAGACTCCTTCTGCACCTTCTAACCTCACCATATTCATTTTAAAGCTTCGTTTGCATCCATGCATAGGGTGCATTCACATTAACAAAGCCCTGATGAAGGTTGAAACCTGTCAGTCAGTCAAGATTTCACATCTCTATGCAAGTAATTTCTCTTCTCCAAGTTCTTCTAGCATGATATGTGTCCCCGCATATGCCCGCATCTTAAGGGGCCAACTAGTGCATATTTAATGAATATGTCAATGCATGTAAACTCTCATGGCTAATGACATTTTCAAAATATGTCCACGATGTGTTTTTTATTAGGCTATACAATCATGGTCATCCTTGAATCAAGACACCATGGTTTATTCCTTTGAGCCCAGCTAGTGATAATTCTATGATTAGCCAATAAAAAAGACAAAATTTCTCATAGCATAGGAGATTGAGGGATCCATGCCTGATTGTTCAGCATGCCAATCAATTGAAACTAATTGTAATATTCTCAATTTTCACATCAACCAAGGGTTGTGTTGTCCATTTTTGGTCCCCATTGATCTTGAAATCATATTCTATCACAAAGCACCTACTAAGAAGAGATAAAATGGACTTATCCTTCAGAACAAGCATTTCTGTGTAACTTTTTCGTGCTACACCAAAATTGAGAAGAAGGTAATCTTCAAGAGTCTAAGGCGTGATTTTTTCAAAGGGGTCCATGGTCTCACAAAAACCATCTTCAGTTTGTTCATTGAACTTCAGGGTTGGTCATCGACATAGCTTGTCAAGGTCTTGTCAATAAGCCTCATCGGCATAGCTATAACCATGAACATCAAAAAACATGTGAAGTCTGATAGTATTGGCTACCCCAATTGTTTCCATTAGGATATGTCCCTCTGATCAATTGATAAGTGAGTGTTTTGGTAAGACATCTTTGGGTCTTTCCACAATGATCATATTTTATATCGATGGGAGTTTCACTAATATAAGACATTACAGGAAAGGGAGATTTGGACATTGGTGGAGCTATTTTTGGATCTTACTAATAGGGTTTACTTGGAAATGAACAAGTAGCATAGGTTTTTGGCTAAAGTCTCACTGATATGTAGTTTGCAAAGGCAGAAGTGGCGTGCATAGACAAAACAAAAGTATGTACACCGAGTAGGCTCATTAGATTAGAGGAGGTTGCAGGTTGTGAAGAATGGAGAAACCAAAGAAATGCCTAAGGCCTTCAAAAATTCTTTTAGAAATTACATGCCTTAGTCATTTTTTCATCATTTTTGGGATTTCAGCTTCTAAAGACACTTCCAGAATTCTTTTGGGAATCTGAAGGCACAAAGGGGTTTGAGAAAGAGAGAAGGAAGAATTAAATAAAGAAAAAGAAAGCAAAGAAAAGAAAAAGGATTTAATCAACTAGTGCACGAAATTTTTTTAGGTTTTGAGGGTTCTTCCTATAGTATCTTCAAAATTTGACACTTTGATGGAACTTACCATAAGTAGTGCAGGCTTACTTTTCATTCAAGATAGATAAAATTAATTGTTCCTGAGGGAGCGTTAGAATTTGAATCTTGAGGTGCAAGATCTAAAGTGGAAATTGATGAGTCTTTTGAAGATGAAACTCATCTGCATAATTTATTTTTGTCACAGATGATAAATTTATGTTTTTTGATAGTGTTAGTCTCACCGATGGGTTCCATTGGCAGAGGGTTATGTCGGTCTCATCGATATCTCTTTCAATGAAGTTTTGTGCTTAGTGAGGCCATGTGAAGATTATTCAATTGGCCTAGTTTGTTCGACGAAGTGGATTTCTATGAGACCGCTCCTTAGTTTCGTCGATATGGGTTTTGATGAGTTTCTATCTTTGATGGTATGCTTAGGGTCTTGTTCAATGAGCTCTATTTGATTGATATAATTTTTTTGATGGAGCTCATGCTGAAAGGCAAGCGGTCATTTTTGGTGCCAAAAGAACAATATGATTTTGAAGTGGTTCTCAATGACAAGGGTAAAAAATAGAGTAGTAATGCTCTCAACTACACCCAACGACCACTCTCTACTGTCAACCACTTCCAACAATTCCATTAATTTAGGGTTGATCTAATATTTGGTCATCCCTCCATGCTCATTAATACATATTTTTATTATAGGACTCAAGGTTGTATTTTACATGCCAAGTGGGTATATCAACAACTTCTGAGGCCAGAGTTATTGTTGGTGTCTCTTCTTGTGATAGAGGCATTGATTTCTCTTACTCTTCCTATCACTTATGGTTCTTTGATTTGTTGGTTGTGATCAGATTTCTTCTGATCTTTTCTTATTTTGTAACTCAACCCTGGTTAGGGTTTGATTTTCAATTGTAGATCTAAGTTATTCCTAAACACTATAAAATAAAAGTTTGTATATTTTTTCCAGGATCTCTTTTTCTGGTCCTTTTACAAAGTTCCCTTATATAAATATATTTTCCTTATTCAATAGAAGTTTGTTTTTATTTTACCTATTTTCATCCAAATAAGCTTGTCTAATCATTCTGCCTTATTATTTGGATGCATTTCATCATTTATAGCTCTATGTGATTATGTCAATATCAGTCAGTTAATTTGTTAAGTGGATATATATATTCCTTGCTTGATTGTATTGATTCTTGACTTTCATTCGCATGCTAAGGTTGATAAATACAAAAAATAGTGTTTGAACTTAAGTGGAGTCATTAGAATCAGTAGATCAAATATTCAATCTAATGTATTACCCTATTTCATTTCCTATATTTCTCATTGAGCATATCCTTCTCCCTTTTCCTCAAAAGTAGTAGTTTAAGGTGCACCCAGATTCTAATTGAAGTTGGTCTTCTCTAGAGACTCAATCTCACTAAGCAAGTCCCACATTGAGATATTGTTTCCATGTTTCAAAAGGTTTCCTAGGTTTCTAACCACCATCTAGGAAAGGTTGAAAAATTTTGTGTTGACAATTTTTTGCAAGCCTGATGGGACAATATTTCATTCAAGCTTACAAGAAAAGGCCTCCTATTTTGTTGGTTTCAAACAAAGGGTTTCAACTTCTATTTTGAGGAAATAATACTGCTCTTAGAATTCAATCCTTCAAGAGGCTCAAACTCAAGTACTTGATGAATCCATATATACATATTGGTTCACAAACCAAACTACTACAATTGATGCCAAAATTAAAAATAAGATCATCTTATAAAGGTAATTTTTAGTTTGTTCAACTCCCATTTTCAAGTTCTAGGAGAAGAAATAATAAACATTCTCTATCACTAGTTAGGGGTTCAAAAGCAACACCTATATCAACTAGATCTTTTTCTACTCCTCTTGTGATAAGAACATGGCCTATGATACCATATGCTTAATTGAATAGATCGTTATTCCATATGGTTTCCCTAGGAATCAAGTTTTTTCTATCTTTAATGGTGGTAGCCCCTCTAATTTTAGGCCAGAGAAATAATATACCAGTGTTTGCACATAGAAGTTTCCCCACATTTCACTGGTGAGACTTTCATTACCCCCATAGAGCATATTCAATAAATTTCAAATATCTATAATATACATGGTATTATAGAGGATGATATTATTGTTAGAATTTTGGAATCATCACTAAAAGATAAAACCTTGTAGTGTTATAGAGGATTTCCACATAATTCTATCCACAATTGGGATGAGTTGGGAGAAAGGTTATGCAGGAATTTTGAAGAAAAAGTGATCACCTATCACTTTTGGAGCAGCTAACTAAATTCAAAAGAGAATCCCATGAGTTCATTAAAGATTTAAACTACAGATTCAAAAATACATGGGACAAAATACCTGCTTCAATAAATCCTACTCCTGATAATGCCTTCTTGCATAATCTTGGAGCTTTTAATAGTGATATTTCTACCACATTGTAGACAATGGGTGGAGATACTCTACCGACTGCATATGATATGGTTATAAAAGCAAAGAATTTCTTAATATAAGGAGGGAATCTGACCCTAAGTTCCCTAATGCCTTTGTTTCTAGATGCATATATACATCAGTCTATAGTGGCTTATATTCCCATTACAACTACAAGTAAGCCTCTTATTACTTCCCAATAAGATTCTACATCTTTGAATAGTAAACGTGAATCTATGGTGGAAACCATGGTGCAACAGATGTAAAGTTTCAATATTGGGATGCAAAACATGGTAAATTATGTGACAATACTCAAAATGAAACAAGATCAAGGCAACAATCCTTATCAACCTAGTACCCAAAATTATTTATCCAATAGGCCACTGAATCAAGGAAAAATTTAATGGAATCAAAATAGGTATTTGAATAATGTTTCCCCCTCAAATGAAAATACAAGTTGAGTAAGCATACTTGTTACTCAAAATAATTTGGATCAAGAAAAATAATAGTGTACTACTTGCAATCAAGCTTTTGAGCATTATTTTTTTCCAAAGAGCAGAATTTTATCAAGCTCTAACTACGACACAGGGACCAACAACAACAGAACAAAAACATGATTCAAATTGATAAAATGTTGTATTTCAACCCCAATACTCATAGGATTTTGTAAAATTAAATTGGCAACTAGAAGAATATTTTGGTTTCAATCATGAGAGCAATGATAGTATATCTCAAAAGATTAGGAGCAAAAGAAGAGTAGTTGAAAGTAATTAACCTCCTACATTAAATCAACCTTCAAATTCAAATAAAGATATGCCTATTATAGTATTAGGCATATAATATTATGTTTCTGCCCCAGTACAAAATCAACATACTAATCAGAATAGCAAGAAACCAAAGGAGCCTCAGGATGTTCTAGTTCAAAAATCAGACCCTATCATTATTAAAGGTCCTACCAAATAAATGAGTAATCCTCTTAAAAATTTGTATTAGATTAAGAGGAATAATGTTAATGTACCTATATGGGATGTCCTCCAAATTCCATCTCAGTTGGAATTGTTACAGAAAGAGTTGAAAAATATACATGATAAAGGAGGACCAACAATGACAAGTGCAACAACGAATAGAATGTCAAATGGAGAAGAAAGTTTTATGCAACCTATTAAGGTAGAAGCTACATGAAAGAAAGATAATCCTACCCCTTTTTATCTCTCTTTGATTATAGAAGATAAATTAGTTCACAATTCTATGATAGACTCTGGAGCTTGTAGCTCAGTCATGCCAAAGAGGGTAGTTGACCTTATTGGTATTAAGTATGAGCTTGTGACTAAAGGGGTTGTTCAATTAGATGGTACTTATGTTCAAATAGTATGAATATTAAAAGATATAAAGTTGGCCTTGCATGCATGCCCCGTTTACACTATCATATAAGACATATTGGTATTTGATCTCCCTGCACACTTTTCCATTTTCCTTTCAAGGGATTTCACTGCCAAGATAGGAGGTTATATTGTGTTTGATTGGTCCTACATGTTTTTTTAGAACTAGATATGGAACAAGGTTCTCATATTCTACGACACATGAAGTATCAACTTAATTTTTAGGTTTTTCAAGCTGATGGTTAGTATGATACTCACCTATTCTAGTAGAAATACATGCAGAATTAACTTCACCCTTAGCCTCCTTGTTCAAATGATATTTTGAATCAAACTTATATTAAAATCGTGTATTTCTTCTTGAAATATATGCAAGAGAATCCTTGAAGTAGATGGGAGATCTTCCAATACATTTTCACCTATGTATTATTTATTAGGATTCTGATCCTTATTACAGGAGAAGCAAAAAATTTGTCTCCTCAATTCACTTTTGTTGGCATTCTAAATTTTGTGACCGAAGAAGTCCTTTTTATTTCTTTTTAAAAATTAATTTTAATCATCCTTGATGCTCGCAAAGTTACTGAATATCTTATAGTATCTCCTCATAAATCTTCATCTTTCTTGTTGAAGCAATCCACCTTCAATTGTAACTCCTCAAATTCAATTCTAAAAATTATTTCTTCAATGTTAACCCTTCAGGCCCATAGGATGCACTTCTCTGATACCACTCTAATAGGCACCCTTGGTATGATTTTTTTTGTTTACTTACTATGAATATGAATAAGAGTTAATGACAATGTAATACATTCAATAGTGCATACAACTAATAACCAATGACTGGAATGATTATATATTTAGCTACATAGAAAATTACACAACCAAATAACTAACTTGTTCAATCCCTTAATAAGTTCTTGCACATTACATAGAAATGTGATCATTCAAAATGAAACATTACAATAAAGTCTAATCATACAAACATACCCTTCAATTGTAGTAAAAATTTTAGATATTATAATATAAATCAGAGCTATTGAATCCTTAGATGTTACCAAAATGGAATGCTTAATAGGGTCCAACCAAGGCTCTATTATAACACTTCCAATGACCATGATTACTACCCAAATACACCACAACACTCTCCAATAATAGATAAAATGGTGCCAACCATATATGTATGATAACAAACTCGCGATAGTTGGCC
>MU224015.1:506036-528210 GCA_018584345.1 Thuja plicata
TAGCTATTAACACCATTGTTGGCCAACTATCGCGAGTTTGTTATCATACATATATGGTTGGCACCATTTTATCTATTATTGGAGAGTGTTGTGGTGTATTTGGGTAGTAATCATGGTCATTGGAAGTGTTATAACAGAGCATTGGTTGGACCCTATTAAGCATTCCATTTTGGTAACATCTAAGGATTCAAATATATATATATATATATGACTCTATAACTCCTTCAAAGGATCAAATCAATAACCAACAGTTGGGCATACTGAAATTAGTTACCCTCTAAATTGAGGTATAACTCCCTTTCAATGATATTCAATGAATGACTTCTATTGAAAATAAAATTGCAATCATACTTTTGACCTGAAAGTAATAAAGGCAAACTACAATTTACTCATAAACAAGATTTTGTTGTTAATTTTAATTCAAATGATTTCAATAAATAGAGTACATATACTCTATCTTGCTTCTAATTAACTTGATTGCATCAAACTTACAAACCATCTATACTGATCCTGACATATGACAAATTTCCTGCAAAGATATATAACTATCTCATTTAAAATAAATTCACACTGAAATTTAATCCCATAAACTCAAATGCACAGATATGATTCTACAAAAATCATTCATAGACTTGTATTCAGAGATAAAATTCTTTTCAAATAGCACAATAAAGGTTGTGGTGGTGTTTTGGAACCACCTGATTGACTTTTCCCTATAGTAGTGACACATTGTTTCTTACACTCTAGATGAGCCATGGATAAACTCTGGATCCATGAGAAATTGGGAAGCCCAATATGAGTAATCCATTATTTCTACACCTCTTTATCCCTTCTTACCTATGCCACTTTATCATCATGAGTCTCAAGTTTATCAACACAAAGGGTCAATATAGATTCTACCTTACCTACATAGGAGAAGTCTTCTTCCGTCAGATCCTTTATTTCCTTCACATGACCAAACTTCTCCTTGAATGTTTTAATTATGGTATTAGTGGCCTCCATGGTTTTACCATCTTCCTTCAAGTATCTGACGCTAATACATTTCAAATCCTTCTAAATTGATAGGGTAAGCTCTGTCAATTCTTTCAAAAGCTTAACAAATTCTTCATATACTAGCTTTACAATTGAATTTCTCCGTTCAATTCTCTTTTTACATACATACAGTATGTTGTAATCCAAACTAGACACAACCTTCTTTGCCAAAAATTTAACCACACTATATTTTTTGACCTCGTTCATTTGAGCAACCACTGTCGTCCACTTAGTCTTTTCCTTTTTCCAAGATGCTATTTCTATTTCTAGTTCTTTGATCACTGCCACAATATCCTTGTAAAATTTTCTCAAAATTATGATGTAATCGGTACCTTCCTAAACTACCCATTCTAACTAGTTATGAAATACCTCATCTATCATTTTAATTCTTTGGATTTGATCCAACATTTTTTGGTTAAACAGGGATTTTGGATCAAATATTACAGGAAATTATGATAGAGGTTGTGGGATGGGATTATGGATAGCCCCAATGTAGTCAACCATCTAGCATAAGGCATGTTTCAATTCCTTTTTGTTCCTCTCATCCTTCCAGACCACACCCAACATCTTTTTGGTAGAACATGCCAAGTGATTCACATCTACAAATCTTGAGGCAACTTAGGGGTCAACCTTTCCTACTGTGAAATCCTTAGTTGTGGAATCTTCAACTTTTTTGTCTTCCAAAGGACGGGTTACCTATGCAGCCCTGTTACTTGAATCTAGATCATAGCCTATTCTTGAAGTAGCTTTCAGCCTTGTGGACTTGTGGTTTTTTTTTTAACCAAACACTTTCTTACCATGTCATCCATAGGCAGAGATATCAAAACAACATTCTTATTTTTGCTGATAAAAGCCTCCATCCAATTAGGATTATTAACTGTATCACTTTCTCTAGAGGGTCCTAGATTGGTGTCATGTTAAGTATCACCATGGAACCTGTGAGGTCTAACACATCTCTAGGTTTCTTCTCTATATCATTGTTCTCTATTATGTTTAATTACAGACTCTGATCTGATGACATGTAACTAACTGAATGTTTGAAGATGTTAAGTTGATAACCGAAATGAAGAAGGATAATGCAAGACATTAAATCAGTTAATGGATTGTATTGTCATTGATGTCAACTTGATATAATCTAATTGGTTATAATCAAAGTGTCAAAGAATTTAGATAATTAGAGAGATGAATATTATGGCTTTTGTAATGCATAAAAGACAAGAATTCACATTGTGACTACAAACACTGATGGTCAGTAGAACCCGATGGATAGAGATCACCGAAATTCTAGTCACAGTGATGCCCAAGCAAGAAAAATGATGAGCATTACTGATGAGCAGAATCACAAGCAAATCTGACGGCTAGAAACATAGTGTAAACCGACGGAGAAGCCCGAGGAGAACTGGAGTGTTGACCAATGCTATCAGAGAGTTAAATCAAAATTAACTTGAGTTCATAAATATAAAAATATCTAGCTAGCAGAGCTAAATATAGATTTAACTGGTAGTTATCATTGTTTTAATCGACAAGATAAGCCATAGATAAGTAATTGATTTAAAGTTGATTTGCCCAGTTGGCAAGAAGCTCTTAGTGAGATAAAATAGGAGTTTTGCTTTAAATCTAATTGGCAATAATTGTGGATCATGCCAAGATCAAGAACCTAACAATGGTGATATGATGTATATTTAAGAGACAACTCAATTTATTACGAATGGGTGAGGGTGAAGGAATGAACAAGAGGATGCTAAAGAGAAACTGATGAAGAGAAAATTCATACAGTGTTGATCAACAAGCTGAGGAAAGAGCTAAAGAATTCTACGGACACCGAGCAACAGAGCACAGCATCATCGAGCATAATCAAAGTGGAGCAAAGGTATAAAATGAGTTATATTGATCAGAATAGTTTATGAGATTATAATAGATCTAAAAATATGCAAGTATAAGTTGTATATGTGAACAGATCATATTGTTTCAGTTTAACCATTGATTCAGAAAGTCTCTTAACCGAGTGGGATTTAAATATCCTTTCTATATTGAGATACATCCAATGGAGTATCAAAATTGTTGATCATGAAGATAGCATGAGATGCCAAATACCTATTGACAGGCCAAGTGAGTGTTTGATCAAGGATAGTAGCATAAAGATTCTTGATATCAAGTTACAGACTAAACTTTTAAATCCTCTAACAAGGTCACACCTAACACTATGTTTGTAACCTTTAATAGGGTTGGCTCTTTACCAAGCTCACCTCAGAAGAGTGAAAATTTTGGGTTACTGGTCTCAAGTGGTTTTTCCCTTAACAGGGTTTCCACATTAAAAATTCATGTGTCAATGTGTTTATGAGTCATTACTTTAGTGTTTTTCATTACACTTAACTTAATTGGATTGATCAGTATACTCTAGGTAATTTACTGTGTTTTGATAAATTAACAGATTGCTATTTGGTAAATCTACAGTAGAAGGTTTTACAAACCATTTCGAGCAGTAGTAATTTGATATAAGTATTTGGAGGCATTCATCTTATAGTACTAAAGATAACTAGAGGTATAATTAAGGGAGTTTAACATCTCAAGCAAAAGATCACAAGATGAACAGACAAGATGTGCCCAAGTTGAATAAAGACAACTTTGCATTATGGAAAAGTAGAATAAGACTCCACCTATCAGTTATTGGAAATGATATTGTTCAATACTTAGATATTGAATATGTGTTGCCTACAGGACCTCATACTCTTGAGAAATTAAGAGTCAAGTGTGAACATAACTGCATGATGATAGAACTTGTATCTTCGATCTCTGATGCTAAGTTTGAAGATGTCAAAGAATGCACCTCTGCAAAGAAAATGTGGGACAAATTGAAGCTTGTACATGGAGGAGATGCCAATGTACTCAGAACAAAGGCAGAAAGCCTAAGAGGGAGGTTTGATGACCTAAGGATGAAAGAAGGAGAAAACATTACTCAGTATAGTTGCAGAATCAAAGAGGTAGTAAATTCTATCTGAGGAGTTGGATGTGTACTTGAAGAGGAGATAGTGGTAAGAAAAATATTAAGACCCTTATTGCCTTTTTATGCTATTAGAGTTTCTGATATTCAAGAAATGAGAGCAGTTGCAAACAATACAGTTACTCTAGATAGTCTGATTGGTAGACTAATTTCATTTGAGATGAATAAATTTGATAATAGTGTCTTACCATCTATAGAATCTGCATTCAAATCTTCTCTAAAGATAAGTAACTCAAGTCATAGACATGTTGTTAGAAATGATAGTGACGGTGATAATAAGGACCAAGAACTTGATGAAATTGAAGCACTAATGGCAAGAAGATTGCAGAGAGGCAAAGGTGGATACAAAGGTAAATTACCACTTGTATGCTTCAATTGTAAAGAGGTTGGACACTTTTCTGCAAGATGTCCAAACTGATGAAAAGATGACAAAGGAAATGACAAAACTTATGAGAAGAAGTTTTATAAAAGTGCAATTAGAGAATACTAGACCAACCAACAATCTGACAAGAGAGATACCCGTGACTATAAGGACAAAGGGAAGAAATCTTGTTACCTAGATGAGAACGGATCTGATGACATTGACACCGAATCAGAAGAAGACATCGAGATGGTATTTGTAGCCATGAAGGATGATTCAGATGAAGATGAAGAAAGGTATGCAGAAACTGCACTTATATCTAAAGTCAGTAAAAATGATGTCTAGATCATAGATAGTGGCTACACTCATCATATCACCGATGATAAACAAAATTTTGAGACTTTTAAATACTATAATGGTGGTTCATGAGAATGGGAAATGATACACCTTGTCCAGTTGAAGGTAAAGGAACCAAAATGTTAAATAACCTGATTAAATTTGAAAATTCTTACTAGGTTAAAGGACTGAATTACAATTTGTTAAGTGTTTCTCAGTTGAAAAATTCAGGTCATAGAGTAGCATTTGAAAATAAGAAGGAAAATATCTTCAATGAATCAGGAAGGTTGATTAGTATCGGTGAGCAGACAAAAGGTAACCTTTTCTATCTTGATGACACTAACACCACTTGTTTGATGGATATAAATGAAGACTTCTGATTGTGGCACAAAATATTGTCTCATGTGAACTTTGACAACATGATAAAGATAAGAAACAAAAGGAATGTCAGAGGCTTACCAACGATGACTAAGCCCGCGCATATCATGTGCAAGAATTGTCAAAAAGGTAAGATGACAAAGTCTAGTTTCAAGAGCAAAACCCATACATCTACTGCAATTCTAGAATTAGTCCATACAGATCTATGTATACCAATGAGGACAAAGAGCTACTATGGAGATAGGTATTTTATTCTCTTTTTTGATGATTTCTCTAGAATGATGACAGTCATGTTTTTAAAACACAAATAAGAAGCTTTTAAGATATTTAAATGGTACAAATAAATGGTAGAAAAACAAAGTGAAAAGAAATTGAAATGCTTAAGGTTATATAGAGGAGGGGAATTTACTTGAGAAAAATTCACTGACTTTTGGAATGAGCATGGAATTAAAAGATAGGTTTCTGCACCAAGGACACCACAGAAAAATGGAATTGTTGAAAGGAGAAACAAATCAATTGTTGACTGTGCAAGAAAATTCATGATTGAGAAAAGCATCACTCAAAAATTTTGGAGGGAATCTATCATTATTGTTGTCTATACACTAAACAAAGTACAATTGAAGAAGGACACAAAGAAGACACCCTATGAGCTTTGGTATGGTCATACACCCAATGTAAGTTACTTCAGAATCTTTGGTAGCAATGTTATATATTAAAGGACGATAGAAATGGAAAACTTGACTTCAAAAGTGAAGAAGGTATCTTCCTAGGGTATTCAACCAAAAGAAAGGCTTATAAATGTCTTAACAAGTCATCTAACAAAATCATTGAAAGTGCAAATGTGAAAATAGATGAATTTGAAGAAAAGAATGAAAAGGAAAGAAAAAAGGAACCTGAGGACTACAATAGGTTTGTTTATACAGAACCTGACACTCTACCCAAGCAACAGTGTGTCACTCCCAAGCATCAGAACATTGCACCCGAGCATCAGGCTACAATTACCGACAATCGGGATAATACTCAAGATGATGTTTCGAACAATGGAGATGAAAATGAAGGTGAAGAAGATAATCAGAACAATGAACACAGAGCTGCACCAAAAATTGCCAAGTATGTCAGAAGGCGTCATCCATAGAATCAAATCATAGGAGACAAGAAGGTTGGAACAAGAACAAGAAGTAAGTCACTTAACATCGGATGTTTACTTTGTAATTTTGAGCCTAAATCTGTTTACAATGCACTTGAAAATAAAGAATGGGTCAGTGCTATGAATGAGAAGATAGAGCAGATTGAGAAGAAAAATACATGGACACTAGTACTGAGACCAGATGACAAAAATGTCATAGGTACCAAATGGATATTCAAAAACAAGCTGAATGAGAATGGAGAAGTCACTAGAAACAAAGCAAGATTAGTATGCAAGGGATATGCACAAGAAGAAGGTATTGATTATGGTGAAACCTTTGCACCCGTTGCTAGACTAGAAGGAGTTAGAATCTTACTTGCTTATGTTGAATTTAAAAGATTCAAGGTATACTATATGGATGTCAAATCTGCATTCCTAAATGGAATATTAGAAGTATACATTGAACAACCAGAAAGGTTTATTAATCCAGACAAGAGAAACATGGTATGTAGACTACACAAAGCCTTGTATGGATTAAAACAAGCATCGAGAACCTGGTATGAAAGACTACACTCATATCTCATTAGCATAAAATCTGTTAGAACAAGTGAAAATAGCAATCTATAATTAAAAGAAGATACCGATGGTAATATTCTGATTGCTGAAATTTTTGTTGATGATATCATTTTTGGAGGGAATGAATTGCTATACAAATCCTTTGCTAATGAAATGAGGAAGGAATTTGAAATTTCTATATTTGGAGAGATCAAATTCTTTCTTAGTCTAGAGATTCTTCAACAAGATGCAGGCATATACATCACTCAGTCCAAATACATCAAGGAAGTGCTAAAGATATTCAAGATGGAAGATTCCAACCTAGTTGGAACACCTATGGCTACTGGATGTGCAAGCTGACAAAAGAAGACAAGACAAATGAGGTAAACCAAACCTTATATAGATCAATTATTGGCAAACTGATGTATGTTGTTCACACTAGACCAGATATAGCACATGTAGTGGGGATAGTTGCAATATTCTCTTCTAATCCCAAAGAATCACATAGGACTGTTGTCAAAAGAATTCTGAGATATCTGAAGAACATCGAGGACTATGGATTATGGTACAAGAGATAAGGAAAATTTGAGCTACAAGTCTATACAGATGTTGATTGGGATGGAAACATTGATGACCGAAAGAGCACAACTAGAGGAGAATTCTTCATGGGTGATAGACTTGTCACATGGATAAGCAAGAAATAAGGATGCATCTCTCAGTCTACTGCAAAAGAAGAGTATGTGGCTGCTGCTGGAAATTTCTCTAACATTGCATGGATCAAAAAATTACTAGAATGTATGCATATGAAGATATTTGAACCAATAATTATCTATTGTGATAATACCGGTGCAATAAAAATTTCTAAAAATCTAGTCATGCATGCTAAGACTAAGAATATTGCTATCAAGTATCACTATCTGAGAGAATAAGTGCAAGAAAAAGAAGTGAAACTGGAATATGTTCACTCAAAGGAATAGTTAGCTGACATATTCACCAAGCCATTACTGAAGGATACATTTGAGTATCTAAGACAGAGACTAGGGGTTCAACCCTTGTCTATTAGTCAGTAATTTGACTAGGAGGTTGCATCAGCCTATACCAAATCTGAAGATCAATCATGTTGATGCAAAAACTAAAATGAACAGAAACAGATACATCTGTATATTACAAGGTACATATCTACACCAAAAATTAGAACATTGTATTGATGATGGATAGGAAAATTCAAGGAATATATTATGCAAAGGGATGGAACATGATATAGATGATAAAATAAAGAGAAGTATTTGTGTTTGGCATTATTGTCAAAGGGAGAGAAATATCTCATTATCATACAAAGGGAGAGATGATCTCATTATCAAAAGGAGAGATATGATAAAAGGAGATATTATATCATTATCCATGAAGAGACGTTCCTGAGAATCAGAAAGGAAGAGTTAATCAATATTCTAGGGCAGAGAAATTGATTACATATGAAATATCCATCTAAGGGAGAGAAGTAACAAAGGGAGAGAGTTTAGACAAGAGAAATATTTCTATCAAAGGAAAAATAGATTATCAAGAAGAGGAATAGTCAAGGTAGAACACATATCAGAATAGAGATATAAGATGATACATCTATCCAGTGAAGGGATTGAAGATTGGAGACAACCACTCTGTAGGAAACAATCTAAGCTATTTTTGAGCTTACCGAGAGCCAGACATTTGTAATAGTTACATTAGGAAATCTTGATGAAACTGTATATTTCATATTGTATTAGTGATAGTATAGTGTGATAATGTACTATGTTTCCATCAATGCCAAAGGGAGAGATTGATGACATGTAACTGATTGAATATTTGAAGATGTTAAGTTGATAACCGAAATGTAGAAGGATAATGCAAGACATTAAATCAGTTAATGGATTTTATTTTCATTGATGTCAACTTGATATAATCTAATCGATTATAATCAAAGTGTAAAAGACTTTAGAGAATCAGAGAGATAAAGATTATGCTTTCTGTAATGCATAAAAGACAATCATTCACATTGTGACTACAAACACCGACGGTCAGTAGAACCCGACAGATAGAGATCACCGACAGTGAAGTCACAGTGATGCCCGAGCAAGAAAACTGATGAGCATTACCAATGAGCAGAATCCCAAGAAAATCTGACAGCCAGAAACATAGTGTAAACCAATGGGGAATCCCAAGGAGAATCAGAGTGTTGACCGATGCTATCAGAGAGTTAAACTGAAATTAAATTGAGTTCATAAACAAAAAAAATATCTAGCTGGTAGGGCTAAATATAGATTTAACTAGTAGTTATCATTGTTTTAATTGACAAGATAAGCCATAGATAAGTAATTGATTTAAAGATGTTTTATCCAGTTGGCAAGAAGATCTCAGCAAGATAAAATAGGAGTTTTTCTTTAAATCTAATTGGCAAGAATTGTGGATCACGCCAAGATCAAGAACCTAACAATGGTGATATCATGTTTATTTAAGAGACAACTCAATTCATTACGAATGGGTGAGGGTGAAGGAATGAACAAGAGGATGCTAAAGAGAAACTTCATACAGTGTTGATCAACAAGATGAGGAAAGAGCTAAAGAATTATGTAGACACGGAGCAACAGAGCATAGCATCACCAAGCTAAATCAAATTGGGGCAAAGGTATAAATAGAGTTATATTGATCAGAATAGTTTATGAGATACAATAGATATGAAAATATGCAAGTATAAGTTGTATATGTGAATAGATCATACTATTTCAGTTTAACCATTAATTCAAAAAGTCTCTTAACCAAGCGGGATTTAGAGATCCTTTCTATATTGAGATACATCCAATGGAGTATCAAAAAGTTTGATCGCAAAGATAGCATGAGATGCCAGATACCTATTGACGGTCCAAGTGAGTGTTTGATCAAGGATGGTAGCATAGAGATGCCCGATATCAAGTGATAGACTAAATTTTTAAATCCTCTAACAAGGTCACACCTAACAGTGTGTTTTTAACCTTTAACAGGGTTGGCTCTTCACCGAGCTCACTTCAAAAGAGTGAAAAATTTGGGTTACCAGTCCCAAGTGGTTTTTACCTTAATATGGTTTCCATGTTAAAAATCCATGTGTCAATGTGTTTATGAGTCATTACTTTAGTGTTTTGCATTATACTTAACTTAATTGGATTGATCGGTATACTCTAGATAATTTACAGTCTTTCGGTAAATTGACAGACTACTATTCAGTAAATCTATAGTAGAAGGTTTTACAAAGCATTCCGAGTAGTATTAATTTGATATAAGTGTTTGGAGGCATTCATCTTATAGGACTGAAGATAACTAGAGGTATAATTTGTGGTACTAATTTTTAAGGGTTGATTATTGGAATATTTTTGAGGCCGCTGATTCACCACCCCCCCNTCCCCCCCCCCCCCCCCCCCCCTCAGTTATTACTAACACGATCAGCCATTGTATTTTCAACTTCTTCCATGGTATCCAAATCCATAATTACCTTATTTTTAGGGATCTCCTTGGCCTTTCTCTTACTTATAGAGTGAGTAATGTGAATAGGGGTTTGGTTCACAAAAGAATTCCTCAATCTTTTGGAAACTAAACCTTCAATTTTAATCTTGGTAGTACCTACAATACAAGTTTTAATATGTTCATTAGAAAGAATAAAAAGGGCCTATGAGGGGACATCAGTGCTTTCTTTCACTTGATTTGTCTTTGATTCATTGATCAAAATTTTCCTAATCTCTGGTCCCTTAGCCAATTCTCAGTCCTTCTTATTACTGGTAATTTTCTGATCTGAATTTGATCTTCTTTGTCCCTGGTCTAGTCAATCTCAGAAATATTTTTCCCTTGTGTCTTTTGACCATATTGCAGGTCTACCACATCCTTTTCATTATCTTTGATTCCATTAATGTTCATCTTTAATCTAAGGGTCAATATCTAGTTCAAGGTGAAGATGGGCCATATTATCCTTCTATCTTCAAAATTATCATAATAATATTTCCTAGAAGTCCTCTAATTGAATGATATGTAAGAATTCAGCTTCCATGTTCAAGCAAGATTGAGCATATCCCTTATTGTCAAACTTGCGCCAAGCTACGTAATGTTGCAGATTAAATTTTTCAAATTTTGTTTCCAAATTCAGAGCATCTGAGACAGATTTACAAATATAATAGCCTAGTTCAATTGGGAAGGATACACTAAATTTTTCCTCGCTTCTAATTTCTTATCAATGTGGGCATATTGTCTACAAACTTCAATAAGTACAAAGTAGTCTAGGGCATACTATGGTAGTCTGAATGACTGTCCTTCAAAAAATCCTATTCTTATATATGTAAATCTAAGAAAATAAATAAAACAGCTACCATATGCACTTACTACTTGCATGGCATCATCCGAAATCTTCTTATTATATTTCCCTACTATTCATAGACTAATATCCCAAAGAAAATATCATTAACCCTTCTGAAATTCTCATAGCTTCTCTACTGTTGTAGGTGAGGTGGTACTCATATATTTTTATTCTGTAAATCAACGATTCATGATATAATCCATGTCATGGCCTTATGCATTCTAGGTAGTAAAATGGGTAAGAGGACATATATAACTTTTTGTGTATCCAACACCACTAATAAGACCTTCATGTAATCTCTCAGCAATAATCTCCACCCAGTCTAGATATTGTTCTTCTTTTAAAAGCACCTGGATGAAAATGTACATCCAATCCTCCTAGTAAAAGGCATGCTAGTTGCCTTTAATTCTATGTAACAAAATGAAAATATCTATGACCTCATTTATAATTTTTTCTCTGGCTAATAGCTTGGGTAGCCTTGAACCACCCTTTTGGAGTTTCAAAATCTAATTCCTAGCAATCACACTTTGGTATTTGGCTTTCTTTTCAGAAAAGAAATAGTAAGATGTAGATATAGTCCAGTCAAACATATGACTCTTTTAGAGGAATTTTCATTAAAACCATTATATTTTATCTATTTATATTCAAAAATACACCACCATCTATGATGCAGGAGCATCTAGGGTTCTTGAAAATATTGCATCATTTAGGAGTTGTTTCCTTTTGGATTGATGAGGTTCCTGGTTTGAGATAGTTTTATGGAAATCCTGTGAGTGGTCGAACTATTGAGATCTTGGAAAGGAGTAGTCAAGGAGGTTTGTTCCTTGTTGTTCATAGATCTATGTCTATGATAGAACTTATTTTTCTATAGTAATTTGTGAGATATTTTTGATTCCTTATCAGACAGTTGTGTTCCTGATAAACGGTTGCAGTGAGTTGTCACTGGTTGGTGTGTTTAATGTTTCATTTGAATTATGTTGATCTTTAGAAAGTACAGCCATGATATGTTGTTCATGGGGTCATGAGGAAGGTTTTCCTATGATATAAACTCATTTGGAGTTATGGTTCTTGATTTATGATGGATTATGTGATTGGGTCTACAAAGAAGTTTATGGTCCCAAGCAGTCTTCTAAGATTCTGAGATCAGTTGAACTGAGGAGATGTTTAGAAAGAGTGATAAAAAGGGTTTGTTTCTTGCTATTTGTAGAGACTAATTATTTTATAGTGCTTCGTGAGGTGGCATGGTTTGAGATCCTATTGTTTCTCTATTGGGTTGCCATTGTTCTTCATAACACTGGTTCTTGGAGCTAACCAGTTGATTGATTGATGTTACAGTCAATGATCTAATTATTGGATCATATTGGTGTGATTTCCTAGGTGGATCTATATGTGGCTAACTTGATTTTTTGGTTAGGTCCTTATGAAATGAATTAAAAGTTGTATTTAATTAGGTTTAAGGTAAATTGGGTCTAACATGTTTCTTAGGATATGTAAAGTTGGTTGAAGCTAACCTATTGGTAGTTTTGTATAAATTCAGGGATTGTGATTATTTGGGAGAGAGGAAATAGTGAGGAAGAATTTTTGAAAAGGGATGAATAGAAGAGAAGCTTCTAGAGGAGTGCTCTGAGACTTAGGAAGATCTGGAATAGGTCTGAGTTGGGTTTTGTTGTTGGGTTTTCTTTGTACATGGCCTAAACCAGGAAGGCCTTATATCCTGACATGTATAAAGAAATTTTGATTAATAAATCTTGTTGTTTGGATGCAAATCATGTTGTTGTTGATTGTATCTTGTTGATTTACACTGTGTTGATAACTTCTACAAGGATTTGACATATCCTTTGGGAATTCTTTGTCCTTTGACTACATAAGATGTTATCAGATCATGGTTTGACCTTGTTGTGGTGGCTACAGATCTGAATTATGGACTTGTGGCATTCTTGTGGCATTATTGTGAGGTGGAAGAGACTGGATCTGACTCACACCAATGAAGGATTTGCACAAGGTGGCTAGAAAGGATATTTGCCACTACTTGTTTATTTGTTCTTGTGAACTAGGGTTTTGTTTGGGTTAGGGTATCATCTTTGGTGAATGAAATCATCGATTGGAGGTAGTTGCACCTTAGATATGGAAGGATACCAAGGAGAATGAATTCTAGCTTTCTGGAAATGATGGAGGATGAAATTAAGACTGAGATGACTGATTTTAGAAATGAGATTACTAGTTTGAAGATTGAGGTCATGGAAGAGAATAAGGCAGTTCATGTTACTAGTTTGCATCAGAACCCTGGATTTGTTGTTTCTTTTGAAATTTGGGTAGAGATTCTGATGGCTTTATTGATGGAAAAGTTTCACATGGTAGAGGAAAGGATCATGTACATACTTGATAGAAATCTTTAGGAGTTTGCCAATAAGTTTGAAGAGTTGAGTATGTGTAATGTCAGTTGACTTTTACCGATCAAACAGAGGTTGTATTGGTCTGTGAAGAGGCTTGTTCATAGGAGGAAATAGAAATTTGATGTTTCTGGTGAAGAGGTATATTTTTTTCATGATCGTATGGATGGATCTGATTTGGAGATTGCAGAGCATCTTGTTTTTGATAAAGAGATTTCTAATGATGTGGAAGAGTTACCTTTGTCTAAGGGTATTTTTTAGGATGACAGTTTAATAACCTTGTCGATAGGGTTTGCATTAGTGAAATTGATCCTATTTTTGTGCATGAGGAGTTGTAGAATTGGTATGTTGTTACTTGTGTTTTTGAGTTACAAAAGGATGTAGAGGTGGCTGATGGTGAGGTTGAGCATTTTGAGTTCCTTGTTGCTGATGAGGATAAGTTATGTGATGAGTTACATGATTTGTCTATGAAGGAGAGTGTAGATCTGATGCATTCTACTAAGGATTTTGATCAATTTTTTCTTGTTGGGGGGTGTGTTGATTGGTTGGTTGTAGTGTAGAGGAAGCAGAGGTTGCTTTTTAGAAGATTTATGTTCTTGACCTTGAAGATTTGGAAACCGATGATTAAGATGAAGTGGTTAAGTTCTGATTTGCTTATGGAGTCTAAGTGTGAGAAAAAAAAAATTATTTACCCTGGGTATTTTATGTGGGAGCATCTAGGGTTCTTGAAGAACTTGCATCATTTAGGAGTTGTTTCCTTTTGGGTTGATGAAGTTCATGGTTCGAGAAAATTTTCCTACAATCCTTCAATTTGTTGAGAACTTGGAAAGGATTGGTCAAGGGGGTTTGTTCCTTTTTGTTTATAGATACTATGTCTATGATAATGCTTCATTTTTTGGATTAGTTTGTGAGATACTATTTATTCTATATCAAATAATTATGTTCGTGATAACCGGTTGTAGTGAGTTGTCACTGGTTGGTGTGTTTGATGTCTCGGTTGAGTTTTGTGGATCATCAGAAGGTTTGGTCGTGATATGTTGTTCATGAGATCATAAGGAATCTTTTCCTATGATAGCAACTCATTTAGAGTTATCATGCTTGAGTTATGATGGACTATGTGACTGGGTTGAGAAATAAGTTTCTAGTTCCAAGCAGTCTTCTATGATTCTGAGATCGGTTGAACTAAGGAGATGTTTAGCAGGAATGGTAAAAATGGTTTGTTTATTTCTATTTGTAGAGCCTGATTCTTTGATAGCACTTTGTGAGGTGGCATGGTTTGATAGATATCGTTATTTCTCTATTAGGATGTTTTTTTTCTTCATGACACTGGTTCTTGGAGTTAACCGGTCAATTGATTAAGGTTGTGGTTGATGATTTGATCGTTAGAGTGATTGGTGTGATTTCCTAGGTGGATCTATATTTGGCCGACTTGATTGATTGGTTAGGTCCTTGTGAAAAGAATTAAATGTTGTATTTAATTAGGGTTAAGGCTGAGTGGGCATAACATGTTTCTTGGGATATGTAAAGTTGGTTGAGGCCAACCTATTGGTGGTTTTGTATAAATTTAGGGCTTGCAATTATTTGGGAGAGAGGAAATAGCAAGGAAGAAGTCTGGGAAAGGGTTGAATAGTAGAGAAGCTACTAGAGGAGTGTTCTGAGACTTAGAAAGATCTAGAATAGTTCTAAGTTGGGTTTTGTTAGTAGGTTTTCTTTGTACATGGCCTAAACTAGGAAGGCCTTATAGCCCGACATATAAAAAGAAATTTTGATTAATAAATCTTGTTGTTTGGATGCAAATCATGTTGTTTTTTATTGTATCTTGTTGATTTCCACTGTGTTGATAACTACTACAAGGATTTGACATATCCTTTGGGAATTCTTTGTCCTTTGACTACATCAGATGTTATCAGATCATGGTTTGACCTTGTTGTGGTGGCTACAGATATGAATTCTGGACTTGTGGCATTGTTGTGAGGTGGAAGAGACTAGATCTGACTTGCACCAATGAAGGATTTTCACAAGGTGGATAGAAAGGATATTTTCCACTACTTGTTTATTTGTTCTTGTGAACTAGGGTTTTGTTTGGGTTAGGGTATCATCTTTGGTGAATGAAATCATTGATTGGAGGTAGTTGCACCTTAGATATGGAAGGATACCAAGGAGAATAAACTCTAGCTTTCTGGAAATGATGGAGGATGAAATCGGGACTGAGATGACTGATTTTAGAAATGAGATGACTAGTTTGAAGATTGAGGTCATGGAAGAGAATAAGGCAGTTCATGTTACTAGGATGCAAATCATGTTATTGTTGATTGTATCTTGTTGATTTCCGTTGTGTTGATAACTGTTGCAAAGATTTGACATCTCCTTTGGGGATTCTCTATTCTTTGATTGTATCAATATGAAGCTCTAATACATATGTGCATTGGGTTGTATCTGTTCATACACTCGAAAACCAGTTATGGGCATTGGGTGACCATAGGGAAAGTGACAGCTTCTATGAGAGCACTATTGATTATTTTCTCTATCATAGAGGAATGTGTTGGATTGTTATATCCTTCTAATAAATCCTCTAAATTGGCCCAACCCATGGAAGTGTCTCCAAATTCTAGCAAGGAACACACAAGACTAGAGATCGCCCCTAAACTTAGACACACGGGTCTCATGGAGGCAACTTTAAACATATATAAAATGAAACAATGCAGCCAACTAAAAAATGTAGGAAATTCAAATAACTTCCCTTTGTTAACAAAGAAGAAAATATGGTGATAGGAAATTTTTAGGACTCGCCTTTCATGAAAATTGAATCCCTGCAAGCTCTGAAGAAAATAATTTATTACCTCCAGCTCCGTATTCTTCACTTGGCAATTTTTGACTTTTTAATGATAAAAAAAACTCACTTGAGGTGTATAAAAAGGCATAAAATCCATCTACTTGATTGTCATACCTCAAGCATCAAATTTATTTGTGATGGATTAATGTCAAAATGACATAATTATGACATTTGTACTAATTACTAGTCACTTTGCACAAGGCCTTATCATGTAATAATTACCTTTCTCTCACGAAAAATATTTTTTTTTAAATTTAAATCTCCGATATGTCTAGAATATTCCCCTTTTTTTAATCATTCCCCTTCATTCATCACCCGCCTTTTTATATTTGCATGCACAATGAACTTTGAACCTTGAACCTTGATGAGAAGTTCAAAGGTTCAAGTTCAACGCCACCAACATAGTCATCATTTATAAACTTATACTTGACAAGGAATCATGATGAAAAAGAGAGACGAGATGTACAAGATGAACTTTTAACTTTGAAGGAAGATGACAACTATGATGGTTCAGATTCATTGCCTACCAACATTGCTTGCCATATTTTAGATCTACACTTGACGAAGACTCAAGACATACATAAGATAGATGCACCTTGAACCAATGAACCTTTGAACCTTGACTTATGGGTTCAAGCGGAGGGTTAAAAAAGGACAATGGAGAACAGCACAATAAAATTGAATATTTGTCTATTGCTTTTTGTTTTGAGATCCACTACCTCTCAAAGGGGGGTCACATTTTTTGGGTATCATTGGTTTTGTATTGCAAATGAGAGATCAAATATTTTTTGTTTTTTCTCAAAATGGCCTTATAGATGATTTCATAACAATTAATTTATCTCATCGTCTCTATGTAATCATTTTTCTTATAAAATATTATTTTCATGTTGTTACAATATTTTGGCTCTCATTGTCTCCATATTTCTATAATTTTTATTATTTATTCGCTCTCATTGTATTTAATTGTTGTTAAAATCTATGCACTATCATTTTGTACATATCATATTCTTCTATAATATGTATTTAAACATTATACAAAAATATAATCTCTAAATTGACATGCATTATTAATAGGATTTTAATAACCTCTATAATGTAATGTCTAAATTCACATGATTTATTAATGTAATCTCTAAATTGACATGCATTAATCTCCAAAGCACTAAAACCATATACGTGTAAATAGGATTATATATATATATATATATATAAGTTTTCAATATATTTAAATTCTTATTTTGAAGACAATGTCGCTACATGTATATATACAATTATACAAATTAATATAGAACACTCATTATTTCTAAAGATTACAATATTGGTAGATATTGAATGTAATATCATACCATGAGAATGTTATGTTCTTTGAGGCATCATGTTGCACGTAGTCTTGTAACAAAGTCAAGAAATGGTAATACAATAGAAGATTGCTCAAATGATGAACTTGATCTAGAGTTATTGATCAGTAAGGATTCAAGGGTGATGTTGACTTCAAATAGTTGGATACAAGATAGTCTTGTCAATGGAGCATTGGGATATATCTAGAATATTCTCTACAAACTAGGAAGTGCTCCACCTAAACCACCAGCATATGTCATGGTTGAATTTGATAATATTCTGGAATACCATTTGATCATCATCATCCAAAAATAGTTCCAATAACACCCATACAGAGGGGCAGAACATTTCAATTACCATTAAGGTTGACATGGGCATTATCAATTCATAAGTCATAGGGACTGACTCTTTCAAAATCCACAGTTGATATAGGCCCAAGAGAAAGACCAGGATTGACATTTGTGGTTGTATTTTGTGTAAAGTCTCTAGAAGCCTTGAGAATAATGTCTCCATTCACATATGATCGTTATGAAAAAATGAAAAATGGGAAACAAATTTCCAAGAGAAAAGTAGAAGAAATCAGACTTAGATGTCTTGAAAATCAATGATGTACTGTAATGATGTACTTTGAACTAGATATTAAGTAATATATTATTAATTGTTCTCCTACATTATGTGAAAATAGTCCCCAGTAATTCTTAAGTAATAAATTATTCGATGATATTTGTAAATTATGTTCACTTTTGCTTCAATGTGTATCAGTTATCAAAATCATATCATATTGTATCGATATATTTAATTAATTAAAAAAATTAATTACACAAATTCATACACGCTATTCCACTATAACTAACATGTAAAGTTCCAATTTATCAATGTAACATGATTACCTCATTGTTTTTTATTTCTTTGGGTTTTTAAAATTATTTTGCTTAGATTTCGTCATAGTAAGTCAACTAATATCTTATTATAAGTGTCTTCATTAATTATATCATAGTACGTATTACTAAATATTATTGATTTCAATTTTTTTAATCGCATATTATCTATAGTTTTATTGTTATCATTTATATATACTAATGTTTGTTTAAAAATTTGCAGCAAATAATTCAAGCTATGGATGTCTTTGACAAAGAGTCACATATCATTGTTACAAGCCCAGTTGCTTATGTGAGCTCAAATGATGTCTTTGAAACTAATGTGGACAAATGTATAAGATTAATTGTAGTCATGCACAAATATCATCAAATATGTTGAGCACATAGCATTAATGATTGACTATGTTGTATTACTTGAAATATTGAAGATGGAAGATGTTGCCAAATTAGTGCGTGAGACATCTGTAAAGTAGATGCATTTCCATCAATGATGAAAGAATTATATCACGATCATTATGCAAATAAAGGTCATAATACCAATTTTATCATTGAAGAATATGTCATATACTTACATCATTATGGAGAACTATTTTACGTATATTTAGTTCTTATTTTAGCTTGCATACTTCTTACTTATTCTAAATGGTTGTACTGGAACATAGATTTCCCCTTTCATTTATATAAGTTTGATGAACAAGAGAAAATGAATTATTTTAAATATTGAAGTGATGTGTACTACTATATTTTGACTTCTTGCAACATCTTTTGTTCTACTCTTTATTTGTAATATTAATGGCAAATTAAAATGTGTGTCATTAAAAGGATGCTTTAAATGGATGTTCCAAATATATACTTCAAATCAATTACAATGGACATGTCACAAATATATGAAACACTAAATGTGTGTCAAACTCATATCCTAATTCTAAGCATAATCCTAACCATACTATAAATCCTAAGCCTAAACCTTATTTAAATAACACTAACGCAAATCCTAATCTTCAACTTAAACCTATCATAACCCTAACATTAACTAACCCTAAATTATACCCTTGACCATAACCATAATAAGTGCTAAGTAAAACTCTAATTATACCCCTAACCCTTACGCTGGGTGTAATACTAAGTATGATACTAATCATAACTCTAAAACCTACATCCCATCACTAACTACATCCCTAATCTTACTCTAACACTCACCCTAATATTAACCCTGACCCTAACCTGAACTCCTTACCCCAGTTGTAAAACTAACTATTATATTAATCCTAACTATAATAAGTGTTTATTCAAAATCTAATTCTAACTCTGACCCTAACCCTAACCCTAATTGTAATACTAAGTATGATACTAATCCTAACTCTAAACCCTACATTCCATCACTAATCACAACCCTATCGAAACCCTAATCCTAACCTTGATTATAACTCTAATTCTAACCCTAACCCTAATCAAGATTATAAAATTATACCAAACCCTAACCCTAACCACTTACCCCAACCGTAAACCTATATCTCACAATACCTATGATATTAATGCTAACTCTAAAACCTACATTCCATCACTAACCACATCCCCAACCTTACCCTAATATTAACCCTAACCCTAACACTATGTATGGTGTAATCTTAACTGTAAACCTTGCATCCTAACCCTTTCCCTAATTCTACTTAGACCATTTACTCCTAACTCTAAATTGTTTACCCTATCCCTAACTCTACTTCAATGATTAACTATAATCATAATGTTAAGCTTAACCCTATTACTAACCCTAATACTAACCCTAAACCTAAAAATAACCTTCACTCTAACCATAATTTCATCATTGACTCTAATCATAATATTAATTTTAACACTGATACTAAATATTCACCCTATTTTTCATGCTAACCTTGAGCCTTATTCTACACCTAATACTAATTCTAACTCTAAACTCTAAATCCCATCACAAACGATGACCCAAATCTTACTCCAACACTGACTCTAATACAAACCTCAACCCTAATCCTACATTTAACACTACTCATGCTACTAATCCTAAGTCTAAAACCTACATCCTTATCATATCTCTACCCTTAACCATTAATATAATATTATTCCTACCTCTAAACCTTACACCCTAACACCAAACCTAATTAGACCGATGACCCTATCCGTCAAACTAACCTTAACCCTTATTCTAAACCTAATACTAATCTGAACTCTGAACTCTACATCCCATCACTAATCTTATTGTAACTCTAACCATATTACTAACCCTAACCCTAACCCTAACCCTAACCCTTAACCCCAACCTTAACCCTAAATGTAATATTAAATATGATACTAATCCTAACTGTAAACCTAACATCTTATCCTTGACCACGACTTTAATCTCACCCTACCCCCTCCTAACTCTGACCCTAACTCTACTTAGACCATTTACTCCTAACTCTAAATTGTTTACCCTAACCCTAACTTTACTTAGACCATTGAACCTAATCATAATATTAAGCTTAACCCTACTAATAACCCTAATACTAACCCTAAACCTAAAACTAACCTTCACTCGAATTGTAATTGCACAATTAACCCTAACCATAATGCTACGTTTAACCCTAATACTAAACCATTCACCCTATGTGTCATGCTATCTTTGAGGTTTATTCTAAACCTAATACTAATCCTACCTCTAAACTCTAAATCCCATCACTAACAATGACCCTAATCTTACTCCAACACTAACTCTAATATGAACCCCAACCCTAACCCTACATGTCACACTACCTATAATACTAATCCTAATTCTAAAATCTACATCCTTATCATATCTCTACCCTTAATCGTTAACATAATATTGTTCCTAACTCTAAACCTTACACCCTAACACCAAACCTAATCAGATCGTTGACCCTATTCATCAAACTAACCTTAACCCTTATTGTAAACCTAATACTAATCCAAACTCTAAACTCTACATCCCATCACTAATCTTACTGTAACCCTCGCCATATTACTAACCCTAAACCTTAACCCCAACCTTAACCCTAGATATAACACTAAATATGATACTAATCCTAATTGTAAACCTAGCATCCTAACCCTGACCCCTCACCCTAACCCTAACTCTAATTGTAATAGTTAACAAAATACTACTCCTAACTTTAAATCATTCACCCTAACAGTAACCATAACCCTACCATTGAACATAGGTGAAATGGTAAGGTTAAGTGTGATACTAACCCTAATTATAACCCTAACCCTACCAGTAATCTTAAGACTAACCCTAATTACACCATTGACACTAATTCTTACCATAACACTAACCTTAACCATAACCCTAACACTAACCTTAACTGTAATAGTAGCACTAATTGTAACACTAACACTAATTGTAACTGTCACTAACCCTTACCCTTATATGATTAAAGATTAAATTCATATAATGTCTTCCATGTTGCGTTGTGACTGCTACTAGCTTATATATACCTATATATATAATATGTCGAGATTAATCCTTCTCAAGGTGCCTATTTTCATCAACCCTAACCCACTCACAAACCTTGCAATTTAATGAAAATAGGCACACTCAAGAAGGATTACTATATATATATATATA
>MU224015.1:528260-542158 GCA_018584345.1 Thuja plicata
ACTTATTAATTAGATCACTTTGATTTAATTAATTAAGTTGTTTATTACTCTAGTTTACTTAAGCTATCTCTTAGGTGCATTATAATTAATATTTATATTAATTATTAATGTACAAACCTAGCTTTTCTAGTTTTAAGGTTTCGTTCACCTTGATAGGTTGAACTTTGTAGTTTCTTTTTCATTAATTCAGATTATAATTTCGCTCTCACTTTCTAAGCAACTTTTGAGTTCTTCTCTTTCCCTATTCCTGCTTATCTTCTGTAACAGGTTCTTGCATGCAGGTGTTCTTCAGGTTCTATGGATTTGTCTCTCAAATCCTACATGGTATCAAAGCTTCCATGCTCCTGCCTGGTCTGAGGTTTTTTGGAGCTGTGATTTGAAGATGAAAGTCATAGCTTCTCTGGGGTATTTTCTTCATTTTAGAGGAGGCACTATTTTCTGGGCACTTTGAGCCAAAAAGGACTCCACCATTGTGCTCAAAAGGCCCAGGAGAGTCAAAAATCATATAAAGTTCATTGTTTTTGGTCATAGTGACCTCTGGGAAAAAAATTCTCCCTCCCAGGTCGTACGGCACACAAATCGAGAAAAAAAATTCAAAAAAATCTTTAAAATGCCTATTTTAGGGCTTTTCTGGGTGCACCACCACCGCGCCACCCACGCCCGGCCTCCTGTCGGCGCGCCGCTCCCTCCACCGTCCGGCCCTCCGCCAGCGCAGCGCCACCCGAAAGCCGCCTGGTAGCCCCGGCTGCCACCTCTGCTGGCCAGCGCCGCCACTCCACCACCTGCGTGCTGCTGACTGTCACAACCCCCTATGACATCATCATTCTAGGGGGTGACATCATCTTTCCAGATATTTTCAAAATTTCCCAGCAGTTTTCACAATTTTCCGGTGACGAAAAAATTTTCTGGCGAGACAGGCCAGCGACATGCCGACGGCCGTCAAATTTTTTCCCGGGCTCTGTGACGGTCATTTGACCGTCAAATTTTTTGTCATGACTGGTTTTTTCCGGTGAGCTCATTTTCGAAGGAGCAGTTGGTTTTTCGGTCGTAACTTGTGCATACGGAGTCCGTTTTTGGAAAATAAAATATCGTCAGAAAGGTGTTTCTAAGCCGGACGCAATGGTGCTAGTCTTGATTGTTGATTTGGCCATTTGAATGCTCAATTTTGGAATTAAAGAAGAGGATTCTTTTTCCTCCATCTTTGCATGTGATTACAGGTTTTCTTCTCATTTTTTGTGCTTTCTATAGTTTTATTTTGTTGTACGGAGGATAGAATTATACATTGTGGGGGTGCATTTGATTTCTGTACTTTAATTTAGAAATGACCCTTCTACTTCCGTCTACTTCTTCTCTCAATGTCAGACCCCTCTGTGGCCCGGCTGACACCACACAATTATCACACCTGGAAAGCACACATGACCAGGCTACTCATGTCACGCGGCTTATGGTCATGTATGGATGAGCACCAACATGTTCTGCAGCGTCCGTTTGAGGTCCTTCTGCACAGAAACAAAATGGATGAAGCCATGGGTTTGATTACACTGCACATTTTAGACAACCTCTTGTTTCATCTAGATGGTTTGACCACTCCTCATGCATATTGGGAAAAGTTTGCACATATGTTTGGCACAGTGAATGCATTCAGGGCACTTCAGCTTGATGCAGAGTTGACATCCTTATTTCCTGATATTTTTTCCACCATTGATGACTTCTTGATGAAGTTCAATGCTCTCCGCTCACTTTTACAGGGATGTGGGAAGACCAAATCAGATGATGAGTGTATCTTTCTGATACTCTCAAAACTTCATGGAAAGTTCCATATTTTCTCCTCCACTTTCTATTCCACTATGGATGCCTTGGGTCCTAGGCACAATGTGTCTTCATTTGTGGCCTACTGTGATCGGTTGACTCGAGAGCAGTCAAAGATTCAACAGCTGCATGATACTTCAGGCTCTATGAGCCATACCTTGGTTGCTCACCCATCTCCACGGAAACCAGAGCAAAAATAGGTATCATCATCCACAGAATCTTGGAAGGATTCTCCTTCCTAGCATTCCTCTGGCCCACCTCCTTCACCTAAGGGGAAATCGAAGACAGAAAAACCCAAGTATACTTATTGCAATAAGTTCAATCATGATGAGTCTCAGTGCTTTCAGAAGAAGGTAGATGGATATGCCCAACAGATTGCTGATTTGACAGCTCTTCTTCATAAGAGCAACATTGATATTTGTTCTTCCTCTTCTCATTGGTCTTCTTCATCATCTTCTCAAGCAGATGGGTCAGACAATGGAAAGGGTCATGCCTTATGTGCATCTGCTATAGCTCCCTCTTCTCAGTGGTTGATGGATTCTGGTGCTTGCCATCATATGGCATCTTCTCAGAGTTCCTTCTCAGCTTTTGTGGCCTCTCCTACCCCACACATCTTGATGGGGAATGATATTGTTATGCATGTGTGTGGTCAGGGTTCTATTGACATCAATGGTTGTGCATTCCATGATGTACTATGTGTTCCATCCTTGTCATCAAACCTTCTCTCTATTTATCAGATTACTCACAGTGGGACAGAGAAGACAGTTGAGTTCACTGTAGATTCTGTACACATCCGAGATCATGCGACTGGCCGCATTGTTGCTACAGGGATAGTTGATCATGCCACCCGCGTGTACTCCTTCTCCCATTTTGGTCCACCATCTCCTGTGTCGGATAATATCTCTCCTACTTCACGAGTGCCTAGTGAGAAGAATTCGGGTCACCTGAACTTCTGTGTTGCTCCTGAGATCAGTTTTGTGGCTTCTCCACCTCCTCCTCCCATTGCGCCTACCTTTGTTCAGCATGATTCTTCTTCAACAGTTCCTGTTATGGTCACTCCCTGCATCGATCCTTCCCCTCCAGTTGTTGAGGGCATATCCGAGGAAATTCATCTCGTCTTACCTGACAGATTCAGCCCATCTATTGGCCCACCTTCATTGGGGATTCCATTCCAGGAGTCTCATTCATTCTCCTTTGAGCACCAGCTCAGCCTTCCAGTTTCACCACTCATTCAGGGGTTCCCTTGTTACTCTGTACCTCTATTTCTTCCACATTGGAGTTCCATTGGTTCGATCATTCCTACAGGGGTTCCATCATTCTGGGGGGGCCTTGGTGTCTCATCCCTCTCTCATGGGGGGTTTGATTGTACTTATGGTTTTGAGAGAGTCTCTTGAGCCATTCTTTTCTGCATTTTCTTCTATCTCTTCTTGGAGTAGGGTTTTTCCCATGTGGTTTTCTCTATTTCTCCGCTTTACAGAGATTTGGTTGTGCTTGGGTACCTGATCAGGCCTTGTTGCTAGAACCCATCTTTTTCTGCTTTCATAGTTGTGCTAGGTTAGCTTACCTCCTGAGCTTCGCTTAAGAGGGGGTGTTAGAGTAATTATCTATTTACACTTATTAATTAGATCACTTTTATTTAATTAATTAATTTATTTATTACTCTAGTTTACTTAAGCTATCTCTTAGGTGCATTATAATTAATATTTATATTAATTATTAATGTGCAAACCTAGCTTTTCTAGTTTTAGGGTTTCGTTCACCTTTATAGGTTGAACTTTGTAGTTTCTTTTTCATTAATTTGGATTATAATTTCGCTCTCAATTTATGAGCAACTTCTGAGTTCTTCTCTTTCCCTCTTCCTGCTTCTCTTCTGTAACAGGTTCTTGCATGCAGGTGTTCTTCGGGTTCTGTGGATTTGTCTCTCAAATCCTATATATATATATATAAGCTAGTATAATTATTTTGAAAATTTTATAACATCTTAGAAGAGAAGAGAGAAGGTCAATGAAATATGATAATTATCTTGAAAATATTTGTAGCAATTTTGGGGAGATCGTTCTAAAGGATACAAATGTAAAATCAGTAAATAAGCATATTATATAATAACAAATGTCATATAAGTTATATATTAAATACAAGTATTATAAATTTTAAATATTTTTATTTAAAGAATTGTCGAGATATATCAATTTGAAATTTTTTATGTACTTAATCTTGTTTTAGTTTAAATTTTTATTGTTAAAAAAATCATTGAAATGCATTTATTATCTAATGTCTATTAATAATTATTTTAAATATTTGTCAATCAATTTTAATCATTAAATGGTGAATTGATTTTTAGAAATTTATTTTGAAAATTAAGATAAAAAAAGGTTTTTCAACATTGCATTTCACATCTGTTTTATCAGTAATCATTTTTTATCAGAACTATGAACCAATAGAGTCACATTCAAGAGACCCCATTTTGTAATAATTTTTTACAATTTTTGAAACAATAACACATCCTAGTTTTGTTTGCAATTGCCTCCTGAATATGTTTCTTATTGATCTCTCTCTCTATGGTCAATCAGGGGCCTCCTTTCCTTATCCTTCCTTGACTCCTTATTTAGCCATTTCTAAGATCATTGTGGCACCTTATCTTTCCTTCTCTCCATCTAACTCTTTATGTCTCCATGTGTGCACCCTCCACAATGGAAATTCCTCTCCTTATGTCTCATTTTCTGCCATCGTGACTCTTTATATCTCTTGGGTGGCACCTCCTTATAACTCTGACACCACACACACCGCCTATTGTCTTGTCAGCACTTGATTTGGCATTGTATGCCGACTCTAGGACACAATCCTCCATGCAACAAACCCTCCCTTATCTCTTTATTGACACCATCCATTGTCAGCCACGTGCATGCACACCTTGACCGCCCTTTAGTCTTTGAACCATGAGATCAAACCACCTCCATTCATGTGAAAAAAGTAAATAATTGTATCATATAGGGAAAATATTGTGATGAGAAAATATTAAATATAAGAGGGTGTTATTTTACATCAAATTATTTATTTACAACAATTTTCAAATGAAAACTTATACAAATAAATTTATTTTAAGAATATAAATTTTTTTAGGAAAAGATTATCATGTCAGACATATTTTATATGAGAGAATCTTATTTTATAAAGGAATGTTTATTTTTGTTCTATGAAAATTTTCAATTTCATTAGTTAGGCAAGGTGTAGAATATGGCATGTGATTATAGAAGTCAAATAAAAATTACTCAAAAATAAATAAATTGTTGAAATATCAAATAAATAAATACATTGTAAAAGGGTCAACAAGATCTTTTAACCATAAAATATGAGCTTTAGAAATAGGAGATAGAAAGTGTCTAAAGCAGTTGGAGGAGGAATTTCATGTTCTATGTATCAAAAATATATAACAACAATGGCTTTTATGGAAATCAAATGAAAAAAAAAAACACATTTTTCAATTTCATCAATGTGATTATTAATTCTATATGTATCAATGAACTACAGAATTTCAAAGGAAGACTTATACCATAGAGGAAAGGTGTAGAAGATGGCAATAAAATGCACATGATCATGGAAGTAAAATGAGAATTACTCAAAAAGAAACAAATAATTGAACGATCAAATAAATAAATAAATACATTGTAAAAGGGTCAACAAGATCTTTTAACCATAACACACAAGATGATGAGAGAGAGAGAGAGAGAGAGAGAGAGAGAGTGTGTGTGTGTGTGTGTGTGTGTGTTTAATGTCTAATGTATCGAAAATATCCAAAATACAATAGCTACTATGGAAGTCACATGAAAATTACCCATTTTCAATTGTGTGTGTGTGTGTGTGTGTGTGTGTGTGTGTGTGTGTGTGTGTGTGTGTGTGTGTGTGTGTGTGTGTGTGTGTGTGTGTGTGTGTGTGTGTGTGTGTGTGTGTGTGTGAAATAAGGAGTTTGAAAGTGTGACTTTACCATAGAGAGAAGGTGTAGAAGATGGAAATAAAATACATGTGATCATGGAAATCAAATGAAAGTTATCCAAAAACAAAAACAAATATTGAAGGATCAAATAAACAAATACATTGTAAATGAGTCAACAAAAGCTTTGAACCATAAAACACAAGTTGAAGTCAGTCATGAGAGAGAGAGAGAGAGAGAGAGAGAGAGAGAGAGAGAGAGAGAGATTTTTTATTACTTATCTTAAGACTCTACCAAGGGTTGAGCTTTAAAAATTGTTCCTTTGAACAATTTATTTAATTTCCATATTAGTTATTATTGTTTAGAATTTTTTATACATGGGACTTCAACTTCCATAGTGGTTATTGTTGTTTGGATATTCTTATACATGGGAAATTAAAAAATCTTAAGAAACATTTTTTAAAGCTCAAGTCTTTGTAGGAGTGATAAAATAATTAATCAAAAATCAAAGATAACTTGCATACAAAAGTCACATTGCAAATGTAAAGAAAAAGTCATACAAAATTCATATTGCAAATGTAAAGAAAAAGATAAACATGTTAAAAACATTGACAAACTTATAAAAGACTATTGGCAAATTTATAAAAGACTTTGGAAAGAAAACATCAATAGTCAAGGTAACAGTCAAGGCATATATAACAAGTAGAATTGAAAGAATGTAAAAATAAAGGAAAGCATAGAATATAAGAGATCTTAAAAAATCTTATAGTGTTTCAAGAGATGTCATTTCTAGTAGTTGACTTTAGTATAACAGCAAACAACTAGACTCTCTACCTTTAAAATGAAGATGTTTCCCCAGGAAGAAGAATAAACAAAAAAGGGTGGGTCTCACACATGTGCTAGGAAAGGAGGCACCAATCAATATAGAAGAAATTTTTAATTTATCCAACATTTACAATTTGATGATCTTGAAAAATTTATAGCACTTTAAAAGTAGTCATTTCTAACAATTGACTTTAGTATAACAGTGGCACTACGCTTTTTATCTTTGAAATGAAGATGGGATGAAAAAACTAATTGTTGCAAAAGGAAGGAGAATAAACAAAAAAGGGAAGGGTCTCACACATGATAGAAAAGGAAGTACCAATCAATATGGCAGAAAATTTCTAATACAACATTTACAATTTGATGATCTTGAAAAAATTTATAGCACTTCAAAAGAGAGCATTTCTAATAGTCGACTCTATTATAAATAACACACTGGGATAGAAACCATCATCCTAGGCTAGAAACAGTCTTTCTTTACCTTTGAAAGAAACATGGAATGGAAAGCAACTATTGTTACCAAAGAAAAATGAGTAAACAAAAAAAAGGTAAGGGTCGCTGCCAAAGGAAGAAGAGTAAACAAAAAAGAAAAGTGTCTCATACACCAATCAATATGACAAAAAAATATTAACAATTTAATGATCTTAAAAACTATATAGAGATTCGGTAGTATTTTTTATGGAGGACATGTTGGGAGATTGTTGAGCATGTCAAAGTTTAGTTCTTGCGTGTGCTGACATTAATATTTTTTCATTGATGTCAACATACTAGTTGTTTCAGATAGTGTGTTCAGTATGTTCAGTGAAGAAGATTTCAGTTGTTTAGGTGTTATATTGAAGATCTTGAGTTGTGATCTTGAGGTATTGTTCCATGATGTCCATATCTGGTCTACAAAGGTTCGTAGTAGTTTGGATGATAGTTTGAGTGAGGTTTGATAGAGTTCTTGGTTGTTGTTGTTGTTGTTACAATATTCTTGTGTACATTGGTTGAGTATTTTGATTGGTATGTCTTGGATTTGATGTTTCAAGGGTTGCGAAACTTGTGGTTTCATGGTGCATTATCATTATGTTCACAGCTAGTGTTGTTCATGATTTAGAGTACAAAAAGCTATCTTTTATTGTGACAAGGTTCGGTATTTTAGTGTTCTTATTGATCAGAAGATATGAAGATGAGTTTAGATTTTGTTATGGATGGTATTCATGGTGCTTGTTGGTGTTCTTGGATCATGTGATGATTATGTTATTGGATTGCAATGTTTGAAGTGATCAAATTTTCTATTTTGGGTAGCGTGTTGGCATTTCTTCATTTGGTCTTAGCCAACTTGATGGAGTAACATGTTGCAATTCTTGATGTTGCTTTGGTGACACGCCATTGTGTTCATGGTTGAATATTTGGGTCCTATCTAGGTATTATCCAACTTATTTGGATCTCTTTCGAGATTGAGCTTAATGTTTATATCTTTTATTATAATAGGTCTAGTCGACCTAGTGGTTGATTATTCTTTGTAATCAGTATAAATGAGAAATCATTTTCTAATTATTGAGAAGTGTGTGGTAGCATGCGATTGTAAGGATAATTGTTGATACTTGTGTTTTGCATTTAATCCAGAGTATGTACTTCATTGCAATTGTATTGGAATTGGAGATATTGTTTTTCAGTTTAGTTATAATGGAATGCATGTCCACTCTATTGTAATTGAAGATAGATCGGTGAACCCGACTGAGGGCCAGATATGTGATTGTATTGTGAGTAGTGAGCTCTGGGAAGTGTGCCTGCAGATTAGGTTGTAAGGTTGTGGTTGCTTGTACATCCTTTGTTCTCTATTTTCCTCTTAACCGGGTAATAATTTTAGCAAAGTACATTCATCTTGTGGGTTTGACTCCCACTGGGGTTTTCCCTTAACCGGATTTCCTTGAGAACAAATCTTGGTGTTCTATGTTATGTGTTTTGGATCTTTCATTTATTGTTTATCTTTCATATCTAAGTGGCTAAAGTGAAGTTAAAATTATAAGGTGTGTACAACTGATTCACCCCCCCACCCCCCGCCCCTCAGTTGTGCTTGCCTCCTTTTGGGCCTAACAGAACGAATGGCATTCAAATAATGGTTAGGGAATGTGTGCCCTAGCCCTATGTATTTTTTCTTTTTCTACATGTTAGAGGGGGAAAAGAGTGGGGATGGTGGGTCCCATTAATTTCCTCTGTGGATTTGCATTGGGAGATGGGTTTTCATAGTTTGTGAAGGGTTTTGAGGTTGGTGTTTTGTGTTGTACGGGGTTTTTTTGGTGGCACATTTTATTATTTAGTTTGGTGTTGTGTATGGGGATATTCTTGTAGGTGGCTTTGGGTCTATAAACTGAGCAAGGGTGCATCATGAGTGTGAATTTTTCTTGGGGTTGTTATTATTTATGGATAACAGAGGGATATCTCTGACTCGGGAAGTCTCTAGAGATATAGAGATGGAAAATCCATCTTATTTGTTGCATGCAAATGCCAGGGTGTACGTAGGAAAGCCCCAATCTATGGAAGGGATCTCCTCTTTGAATGGGTATTTTTGAATAAAAAGGTGAATGGTTGTCTTGATAGGTCTCAAGAACACCCTCATATGCAAATTCATGGGTCTCTGAATTTCATTACCTATTTTGGAATCTTGGGCACACAGGGTCTGGAATATAGAAGGAGACATGGAGATACTATTGGTGGTTAATAATTACTTCCTAGTGATTTTCTCTAGCATGATAGATAGGAATAGGTATTTGGAAGGAGGCCCTTATTTCTTCAATCAAGTGGGCCTTTTTATCAAACCCTAACATGCTAGCTTCAACTCTATTGAGGATCTCCCCTCGCAAGTACCTATTTGGATCTGATCATTGAGGCTTTCATTGGAGTTCTGGAGAGAATTCATTCTACACTCAATCTCATTGCTTCTTGGAAAACTTGTGGTTTTGGCTATGAAAACTAAAGACTATAAGGCAATCTCTTATGTGCACATTTGTGTATAATTTGATTTCAACAACCCATTTCCAAACTCTATGGAAATTTGTTTAGGATCCTCTTCCTGGATCCAACATCTAGATTACGAGGCATTTCCATTCAGATGCAAAATATGTCATTAATATGACCATTTGCATATAAGATGTCCCAGAAATAATTCATCACCCTCGGAAGCTCCTAGACCTCTTCACTCTTTCCCTAGGGAAGATAGGGGGAAGGCCCCTTTATCTGATGTACTTATTTATAAGGAGGGATTTATTCTTGTAAAGGCCCGCAATAAGGGCAGAGGACAGAAGAGAACTTGGATGGATAGACAGAATGAGGGAACTTTTAACATGTTTGATGTTTTGGATGACTTGGTCCAAGAGAAAGGAGACTTGGTAGAGATTTCTTCTAGGGATAAAGGATAGGGTGATTTTAAATGAAAACAAAGAGAAAGAGGATCAGACTGTATCATCAATAGATTGACAAGAAGGGAAAATAGTTACAGGTTTTCCTTCTCAAGTATTGGACGCAAAAGATCTAAGTGGATCTCAAGTCTTTCTAGAATGGTGCAATTGTGATGGCTTCAGCTCTTCCTTCAGTTAACGTGGCCTCAAATTCTAGGAAGAGTAACAAAGCTTCTCATATTCTAGGCTTACAGTAGAATCCCCTTAAAAGGGGACCTTTAGACAAAGCTTCAAGGAGTGGACAAAAGATTGATCAAGAGAAGGTCAAGATTATTGGGGATACATTAGTTGAGTCAGGGTATGTGAAGCCTATTGATTCCCACTTCTCCCAACCACATAAATGATTATTTTATCATGGAATGTACGGGGGTTGAACAACATCCCTAGACAAAAGGTTGTTCGGGAATTGAATGCTTCTCATTCCCTTGATATTGTTTTCCTTCGGGAAACTAAGTTATCAGTTGATGCCATGGAAAATAAAGCTTCTAGAATTTGGTCTCAAGGTGTATGTCAGTGCTTAGGTACCCAGGGAAGTTTAGGTGGAGTGGGCCTCTTCTGGGATCTTAGAAGGATGGTCCCTCAATGGTGGATTTCAAGTCAGTCCTCTCTCTCCAAGGTTGCCACTAATTTGGAGTTAGCTGAAACTTGTCTTTTCACTAATGTTTATGCTCCTACTGATATTTGCGAAAAAATCTCAACTCTAGGTTCATATCAGATTGGTTTGTTCTCTAGTACCCATTCTTCCTTGGGTTATTGTTGGAGATTTAAATGTAGTTTTTGGTTTGGATGAGAAAAGAGGAGGTTTGGACAGGCTAGATCATTTGGATGCTCTTCTTAATGAGAATATAGAGTTATTAAATTTGATTGATGTAAAGTTTATTAATGTTATTTACACTTGGAATAATAGGAGAAGCAAAGCATAAGCAATTTCTGAGAGACTGGATAAATTTCTTGTCTCTTGTTTTTGGCTAAGTGATAGATGGAATACTGCTTTAGAGATCTTGGATTGGAAAGGGTCTTATCATTGGCCAATTAAAATCTCCATCCTTCCTAAATTTTTAAGAGTCCCTCATTTAAATTTCAGCTTATGTGGTTATGGGGTCCTTCTCTCCAAGACTTAATGATTTAGTAGTGGTAAGAAAATGATCCCTCCCATGGCACAGCTATGTATACTTTTTTCAAGTGATTGTAATATGTGAAGTATAAGCTCAAAATATGGAATAAGCAATATTTTGGAAATCTTCACTTTAAAAAAATGGTTGCGCAAGCTCGGCTTGACTCTACCACTTGGATTATTCGAGATCAGGGGATTTCCTTGGACCTCAGTCAAGAAGAGTCTATGGTAGTTTAAGAACTAGAGGAATGGGAACTTCGAGAGGATATCTTTTGGAAACAAAAGTCTAGAATTGATTGGTTATATGAAGGAGATAAGAATAGTACTTTCTTTCATAAATCTATTAGCTGAGAAATGGCAATCTCATTACCTCACTAGTTTCTTCATATGGGTTCAACTTTCTTCATTGGGTGAAATATCTCAAGAATATTTTCGGTATTTTTCTTCCTTGTTTGCAGATGACTCTCCTCCTTCTAGAGAGGATGAATCCTCTATTCTAACTTGCATCCCCTCACTTGTTTCCAATGAAATGAATGTGTCCCTTACTCGCCCTATCTCACTACAAGAAGTGGAAGATGTTGTGTTATGTATGAAAAAGGGTGAAGCTCCAAGCCCTGATAGTTTCTTGGTAGAATTTTTTTAGGAGTTTTGGGAAATCATTAAGCTTAACCTTTTTGCATTTATTCAGTAGTCACATACGAACAAATAGAGATGTTGAGAGATATTAATTCTACTTTCATAACTATGATTCCTAAAAAAGAGAATGTTAACCGATTAGATTATTTTAGACCCATTGCATTATGTAATGTGGTTTATAAGATTATTACTAAATTGATTACTAAGAGACTCAAGAGGTGTCTCAAAGTTTTGATTTCTAATGAGTAGGATGACTTTGTTATGGGCAGATAAATTCTTGATGGGATTGTGACTGCAGCTGAAACTATCCACTCTATGGTGATTTCAAAAGAAAAGGCAATGTTTATCAAAATGGACATGGCAAAAGTGTATGACAAAGTTAAATGGACCTTCTTACAAATGATATTTTTAGATTTTGTGGGGAATGGGTGGATTGGGTCATGAGTTGTATCTCTTCCACCTCCTTTTCAGTTATAGTCAATGGAGATCCTTATGAGCTATTTCAGACTTCTAGGGGTCTTAGACATTGGGATCTTCTCTCTTCTTATCTATTTATCATCATGACTGAGGGGATTGGTATATTTATCAAATAATGAGTTAGACAAGGTTTGATTCAGGGATGGAGTTAGCAAAATAGTATGTCTCCCTACTCACATCTCCAGTTTGTGGATGATACTACTCTCATGGGCAATGCCAGAAACAATGAAGTGGTTAATTTCAGGAGAACCTTGGATACTTATTTGGTTGCCTCGGGGAAAAAGATTAATGAGGCAAAGTCTTCTATTTTTTTCTTTAATGCTCCTAAGATATTCAAAACAGGATCACTCAAATTCTCATATTTTTAGATTGGTTTTTTGCCACTGGTGTATCTTCGAATCCCCCTTGGATTGGTCCCTCAATTTGTATCATCTTAAAATAGAAGAACTTCCATGTTAATAACATTTAGCCCTCCTTAGGGGGGTGTTTTTTACCATCATCATAGTGTCCCCTCATTTGTGCACCTTCTCCTACTTCTGTGTCTATTTAGGACCTTGATTGGGCCTCTTCGGGCACCATCCATCCCATCTGGCATATTTTCCAGGGGTTCTGACTCCCTGGGTCAAGGTCAACCTCAACCTTGACCTAGGTCAAGGATGACCTCGACTTTGACCTGGGTCCCCTTTTCAAGTTTGAAAGTTTTTCAGCTGTTGGAGGTCATTAAAAGTTCATTTCCCACTTTCGGGTTGGTTGTTTTGGGTTTCGAAGCGGCAATTCTTAAATTATATTTAATATAGGTCCTCTTCTAAGGATATAGGTCTAATTGGAATTTAATTCTCCTATGTAGGCCTCTCTAGAAGATTGTGCCCTAGATTCATATATAAGGAAGTTTTCTCCTCTCATTTTCTCTAAGTGATATGAAGTATGAATCATCAACATAAGTCTCTCCAAGCAAGAAACTAAGAACTAAGTGCATATCCATCATCAAGAAAAAGCTTCAAGCATCCATTTTTCTACATTTTTTCAATCTTTCAAAGTTTTCAAGTCTTCCTCTCAAGCATTCAAGTTCTCCATTGAAGATCAAGGATTCAAACTTTCAAGTGTTTGAAGGGATTTGGTTCAAGCATTCAAGATTCATCATTCAAGCCCTAGATCTATCCATCATGGTGGTGTGATATTCCTTCAAGATCCTTTGTGCATCCTCAAGACTCATTCATTCTCTCTTGAAGATGGATTACAAGCATGCATTCAAGGAGGTTTATGGTTTCTAATATTGAGCCCAAGCTTTTATATTTACATATTTGTTTACATTCAAAATACAATTGCATATCTATTGAATATCATAGCTTCATTACTAGATTTACTTCTACTACTTGCTAGCATTCTTTATTTCAATTATTGATTTCAAGGTTAATTCCTAAATTGGGGTTTGACTAAGGCAAACCCCTCCCCCCCAACAAACAAACCATTTTTCTTGCAGATACAGGTTCGGAACTGTGGATCAAACTGCAGATTCGGATACCCTTTTCAAAAAACTATTAGGATCTAGAAATACATTTTTTGTCGGAGACTTTTGACGTCGATTCTACCCTAGGTCAGAATCAGAAATTCTAGGTCAATGGTGACATTGACTTGAGGGTCAAAATCAGAACTGTGTCAGATCGAAAAA
>MU224015.1:547400-579213 GCA_018584345.1 Thuja plicata
GACCATGGCAATATGATACTAATGCCCAGCATGATGGGAAAGCTAATGTGTTTAATATAACCAAAGATGGAGAAACATTCATAATGACACCTTTGCCGGATGTTACAAACAATTCAGTCTTGCATAGCAGTGTCATGGTGGTAAAAGAAAAAGAGTTTTTAGAAGGTCTTAAGGAGGAAAACACTCCATGTTTTGTTGTTGTCGTCAAACCTAAAGAAAATCAGTATGAGGGCAGGGAATTGAATTTAGAAACCAAGGAAAGTACTTGTCCAACGGTTGTAGCTGATTTGCTGAATAAGTATGATGGTATTATTGTTGATAGTACCAATGAGTCCCTTCCACCTAAGAGGTCAATCAGCCATTGTATTCATTTAATTCTGGGGTCTACTTTACCAAACAAGGCAGCCTACAAAATCACTCCCGAACAAAATGCTGAAGTTGCAAGACAAATTCAAGGGTTGTTAGACAAGGGTTACATAAGGAAGAGTATTAGCCCATGTGTTGTCCTAGCAGTCCTTGCTCCTAAAAAAAAAGGTACTTGGAGGTTATGCACAAATTCTAGAGTCATTAATAAGATCACCATTCGTTACCGGTTTCCAATGCCTCGAATGGAAGATCTCATGGATTGTTTAGGTGGTGCAAAGTACTATTCAAAGATTGATCTCAAAAGTGGTTATCATCAAATCCGGATACATGAAGGGGATGAATGGAAAACCACTTTCAAAACTAATGAGGGTTTGTTTGAATGGATAGTCATGCCATTTGGCTTATCCAATGCTCCTAGTACTTTCATGTGTTTAATGAATGTAGTATTGAAGCCTTTTCTTCATAAGTTTGTTGTTGTTTATTTGGATGACATTCTGATTTTTAGTGGCAGCAAGGAGGATCATTTGCAGCATTTGGATCAGGTCTTGAGGAAGCTTCATGAGGAAGGTTTGAGAATAAACTTAGAGAAGTGTTCATTCATGCAAGAAGAACTTGTGTTCTTGGGCTTTGTGATTTCAAAAGTTAGTTTGAAAATGGATCCTTCAAAGGTAGAAGCCATCCTAAATTGGCCAGCACCTACTACAGCCATGGAGGTAAAAAAATTTCATGGTTTATGCAGTTTCTACAGGAATTTTATCAGAAAATTTAGTGGTATTTGAGCTCCTATTATTAATACAATTAAGGGTGGTAGAAAATGTGTTTTTGAATGGACTAAAGAGGCCACTGAATCTTTTGAATTGCTGAAAAATAAAATATCAGAACAGCCAGTGCTTGTGTTGCCGGATTTTCATAAAGTTTTTGTTGTTGAATGTGATGCTAGTAATAAGGCTATTGGTGGGATTCTTAGTCAAGATGGTAGACCCGTAGCCTTCTTTAGTGAGAAATTAAATGAGGCAAAATAAAAGTATTCTACTTATGATCTTGAACTCTATGCTATGGTTCAGTCATTAAGAAAGTGGAGACATTATCTTTTACCAAAAGAATTTATTGTTTACATGGATAATCATGCACTTAGTTTTCTGAATAAACAAGAAAAACTTAACCATAGACACGTCAAGTGGATGGAGTTTTTGCAGGCCTATACTTTCATCATTAAACATAAGAAAGGGGTTACTAATAAAGTGGCAGATGCTTTAAGTAGAAGGACACTCACTATTCAGTCTATGTAATTGGAAAGTGCTGGTTTAGAGGCTATGGCATCCATGTATGCTACGCATGAGGATTTCAAAGAAATTTATCAGGTTTGTTTGGATATGACAGCAAGGTATCATACTGAGTTTTCTGATTATTTGATTCAGAATGGACTTCTTTTTAAGGGTGGTTTACTTTGTGTTCCAAGGGGATCAATGAGGGAAAATATTATTAAGGAAAAGCATTGTGGCAGCTTAGCAGGTCATTTTGGTTTGGATAAAACATTAGAATCAGTTAAGAGGTTTTATTATTGGCCTAAGTTACAAACGGATGTCAAAAAGTTTGTTGAAACTTGTTTGGTTTGTCAAAATTCTAAAGGTCATACCTCTAATGCTGGTCTTTACACACCCTTACCCATTCCATCTAAGCCATGGGATTCTGTTAGCATGGATTTTGTGCTTGGTTTGCCTCGAACCAAGTCCGGTTATGACAGCATATTTGTAGTTGTGGATCGGTTTTCAAAAATGGCTCATTTCATTCCATGTAAAACCACTCATGATGCCTCTCATGTTGTTGGATTGTTCTTTAAGGAGGTCATTCGTTTGCATGGTTTACCTTTGTCCATCATTTCTGATAGAGATCCTAAGTTCTTGGGTCATTTTTGGAGAACTTTGTGGAAGAAGTTGGGTACAAATGTTTGTTTATCTTCAGCATATCATCCTCAATCCGATGGATAGACTGAGGTCATTAATAGGTCTCTTGGTAATCTTTTGCGATGCTTGACACAGGAACATGGCACAAGTTGGGATTCAATTTTGGCTCAGGCTGAGTTTTCCTATAATGATTCAGTGAATCGTAGTACCGGAAAGACTCCATTTCAGATTGTGTATGGTGTTCATCCACGGGGTATTTTGGAGTTAAGGGACGTTAGTAGTTTGGAGAAGCCTAGTGCCTTGGCTAATGATTTTTCTAATGTTATGAAGGATATCCAGGATCAAGTTAAACACAAACTTCAGCTTTCTAATTCCAAGTATAAGGCTCATGCAGATAAAAGGAGGAAAGATGTGACTTTCAATGTTGGGGATTTGGTCATGGTACATTTGAAGAAGGAGAGATTACCTAAGGGCCAATATACTAAGCTCATGGCCAAGAAGATTAAACCTTTTAAGGTTCTAAAACGCAGTGGTCATAATGCCTATCATATTGATCTTCCTCCTGATATTCATTTGTCACCTATATTTAATGTTGCTAATTTATATATCTATAAGGGTGTTGTTTCTACTGATGTGAATGCAAGTACTGTTGATTCCATTATTGATGCACAGCTTCCAGCTCTTCCTAAGGCACCTCCTTTGGAGATTGTCGGTATCTTGGACACTCGAGTTGCACGGAAGACCCGAAGGCACACTTATTACGAGTATTTGGTTCAATGGAAAGATAAACCACTTGAGGATGCTACGTGGGTTACTCCAGAGACTCTAAATCAGTTTGGGTTTTCTGTTCCAGCAGTCCCAACTCAAGGGACTTGAGTTTTTTCAGCCTGTGGAGCATGGTGTAGGGCACCCACGATGTTGCTGGTTTAGTTTTGTGTTTATTTGTGATGTAATAAAAGAGGACATGGTTGTCTATTCCTCATTTTGGAATGATCCATTTTGTTTGGTCAGGATGTCCATTAGTATGTTAAAAACTGATGACATCTTAGTCCATATGGATCTTAGTTTCCGGTTGCTTAGTTTATTTTATCTTAGTTAAAGGTTGTTTTTTTATGTCTCTTGCCACTCTTTTGGAAGTCACCACACTTAGTTTTGTGTCGAGTAGTTTGGTTTCCCAACCGTTACTCTGTTTTGGTAACAGTTGGGTCGTTTTGCAGTCGTGGCGCTGTATATTTATGTGGCCCAATCAGAGAATTGGGGCAGAAAACCTTGGAAGCGCAAGTCAATCGCAAAAGAAATTCTAAATATGATATCTTTGTTACTATTTGTTGCATTAAGCATTATCAGCATTAATTGAGAATAACTATTTATTGTTGCAAAATGAAACTCTGATGGAAAACCGATAGTAATACTCGGTGAAGAATTTGTTTACGTTGTTTTGCGCAGTCAAGTGTTGTTATGAAGTGAATATACATTTTTGTGTAGTAGCAACTCTTTTGTTTTATTCTGCAATTTTGAAATGTATTAAACTCATTCACGACATTAACACTTTGTCAAGTTAACCGTTCTTCCTTAGCACAGTCGACTGCAAAGGGAATGATTTGAAACTGTTAAAAGGAATTTTGTATGTAATTGCAGTTTGTTTTTATTACAAGTTAGCTGAACTTATTGACGCTCTAACAGACCAATCCCAAATTCATTGTATTGGTTTTGTTATGACGTCACAGTCCTAATTTGGTCCTTCACTGCGGATTTCTCATGCCGCTGGTTGAAACCCAAATTAGGGTAATGTTAGACAAACACCTCAATGCTCAGAATGGAGGAAGTGATTAAAGCGCTTCAAGGTGTTGCACAAATTTAATGCATGTTAAGAATTTTAAACAGTGTGGTAACCCAAAAAGTTGTAACAGTGCGAACCGGGTACATCTCCCATGTTTTAATGCCTAGCCAGAACAGTCGGCCTTCATTTCTCTGCAGTTAATCATTAGTTAAACTGAGGCAACCAGAATTAGGACATGTTTGAATTGTCAAAGGGGAAAATAAAGTGATCATTGAGGATGACCATTTGAACCATAGTCTCTTGCCGATCCAACCGAGTAACCCAGTTGAGATTGCCTAGCCTGATCACCTAGGTCAATTTCCCTGTGACGCTCGAGGAGATTGAAAGGGGATTGTTTGTTTTGTGGTCCAAAGAATTGAAAACTATTATTGACTATCAAGTTCAAACAGAGAGTTGCATATATGTTGATTGCAGAAGTAAACTTGAAGTGCATTGTTGACAGATAAGTAGAGGCATTAAACCTTCAGTTTAACTTGTCAAGGAAATTGTTTGTGGTGTATTCATCAGCTGTGACAGTGTGTTTATGATCTGGTATCATTTTGAATGTCTATGGTTCACAGAGTAGACTGTTAAGACTATTGGTTGAAATTATTTCAGAGTAAACTATTGTTCTAAGTCATTTTCAGTTTCTATTTAGAGAACAAACTTGTGTCGAAGGAAATGAACTAAATGAAATTTTGTGATTTTGTTATGCAATACTTCAATATAATACTGGATTCATTTCTGTTATCAAGTGTATTGTATATAGTAGAGGCATTCCACAGAGTTGCATAAGAAGAAAAGAGAATAGAATTTAAAAGGGTTGATATTAGCAATCAAATGGAAACTATTGTGGGAACTAAATTGAATTAAGTACTGATTAACAAATGCAGTTGATGACTTAAAGTGAACTTTCTTCTTTATTCTATTTGGGCTTTGCTAAGTTTCTGTTGTCTAAGCTTTGCATCAATTCTTATGTTGTTCATATTATTAGAGACCTATATTGCATTTTAGCTTTCTTATTTTGCATTGTTATAATCTTCAATTTTAGAGCTTAGAATGCATATTTCTTGAGCGTGTAGATTATTTTCATTTAAATCTTTCATTCTAGGTTGTATATGTCACTTATAAATGCATAATCTGAGGGCAATTATAGCATTTTTCACACTCCTTCTAGCTAGGATGCAATAGGTCAATTTTAGTGATTGATATTCTTGCTAACTCTTGTTTTTCACTAATACAATGACTTATTGAAGTGTTGTGTTGCAGCTAACAGGTACACAAAATAACACACATTTTATGGTGCCCACCGTGGGGTGAAATCTCATATTTTACCTCACTTTGAATTTATTTTCTACTAATTTGTCTTCCCAGGTTTCAGGTACATAATCATTTTTGGTCGCCAAGGCTCACATCTAGGATATTGGATCACATCGTAGAATCATGGATTGCACCCCGGATATCAGATTTCGCATCCCAGAAATCCTACATCATTTTTGGTAAAGGCTCGCATCTGGTATACATTGTATCATTTTTGGTATATTTGATCGTATTTGGAGATTCTAGGATAGTTTTTGGTTAACGAAATCGCATCTCATTTTTGGATTTGCAAATTAAAATTTCTAACCACTAATCTTTTTCTAATGTTTGTTTATGTCTTTTAAACAGCCTAACTTTCTTTTGCAGATCGTTGTCAAAGACTCTTTTGCTAAAAGAGTTGGAGAGAAATTAATAACATATGGTTTGTAGGTGGTTTAATAGCTTAATTTGATTTTATTTGTTTGAGGCATTGAAACTAAGAACACTTTCCAATCATTTGCTAAATCAATCAAAGGATTATGCTCTTTTCCTTCAAGGAAAATCAGAAACTCAAAAATTGATTTAGGACTTGAGAAGAATTTAAGGATAAACAAACAAGGCAAACCTCATTGTTTAATTTCTTTTTGGAGGGTAATTGAACAAACTCAAAGCACTAAGAATTGTGGGATAATTAAACACTCATTGTCTAATTTTGGATAGAAATTGAACAAGCAAATCACCTAACTTTGGGGAAATTGAACAATCAAAATTTTCTTTTCAAGTACTTTGTGCTTTCATAAAATAGGAATTAAAAAAAAATCAAACTTAAGCTTATCACTTAGTCTCACTAGAGAATTTTATCTTCCTTCCAAGTGGAGGAATCAAAGACTCATCATGAGAGATTGAGTTTTGAGTGAATTCATTTGAGGGAAAGAATTGCTTGAAGTGCTTGTGGGAGAAAATGGCATGGACTAGGAGAGTATGCTCTTATTCTTTGTGAAGAATCAAAAATCTTGAAATCCTAAGCTCACCAATCCTTTGTATACTTTCATAATATTAGAGGGCCTACCGATTGAGGAAAAAATCTCCCAGGACGACCCAAGTGAGGATAGGTTTTACGCCAACCCTTACAAATCACTATAAATAAATGCTTCCTTATAGGCTAAAGCCTCAGAAGATGTAATCAGTTTTGTTCCTGGAATTACGACATCATTCCTTGAACATGCTTGGGTGTATGTAGAGTGGAGCCGCTTGAATCTCGCTTGCGAGACTACACACATTTAAGTACTCATAGGGCTATACGCCTCAATTTTTCCTTGTGAAATTCTATGGGAGATGATTGCGAACGGATGCCCCAACATAATAAACACTTGTAGTCAAACAAACCCGATTCACCCCCGAAAGGGTGATAATATTTGTGCAAGGCAAATAGTAATTGCCCCAAGATACTCATCATTTTGTGTCCTCACTTTCATTTGAAGTCGGATAATATGGTATCATGACTGGAGCCATTGCGTGCTTGGTGATGGCCATATTCTAATTAGCATTTGAGTGTGTACCTAAGTCTACGAGCAAAGATTTTCATCCTATTCTTAGACACTAGGGATTAAGGATGTGTTTTTTCACACCTAACAATGCAACAATGCTTGATGTGCTTAAAAGATCACTAAACAGATAAACCTTTCAAACAAGTAACAAAAATCAATCCTAGACTACATGTATTTTTCACTCACTCCAAGGCTCGGAAAGAAATCTACAATCAGACAAATTTCACACATTCCAAGACAATTTTGAAAAAATTTACAAAAACTAAAAGAACATCTGAGGCTCACTTTTAGTCTGTCCTAGCTCGCATTTGGTGGTGCAAGGTCACATTTAGGATCCTGGCTCGCTTTTGGTCATTTTTACATCATATCCAGGGAGAAAGGTCGCATTCTGGATATCAAAAATTGAACTTGTTTCATCATAAGCTCGCATCTAGTATTTCCTACCTCGTATTCAGAGTATCGCATCTGGGACAGTGGGCACTTGCATAGTTGTCTCTCAGAGAAATTTAGTATTTTTGGGTACCCTTTTGGCTCCTTAGTCTGGTCCTATTGTTTTTTCTAGTCACTCTATTGTTGTTTCAAAACTTTTTTACAAGTCTACCTTGCATGTCATTTTTGGGCTCTCACAATTGGTCTAAAACAATGTGGCCTTCTCATTAACCAAAAAATTGTGATTCCCAGCTCACTATCAGGGCATTCTAAACCTTTGACGTTGGATTCATCCACTTTCACCAAACACAAACAAACTTTCACAACTTGGACACACTTACTTGGACAATTTGAGACTTTACTTGACACTATTGGGAAACTTTGGATATAGTTGAGATTCAACTTCAAGGTTAACACAAGACGCAACAAGTATCTTTCTAAAGAATCAGAAGTGCCTCCTATATCACTACAATTTCAACAAGGAGAAACATCTAGTAATCCCTTAATTGATACGAAATCACTCACAATGGACGCTTCTAAGAATGAGTGGATTAAAGCTTTTGAAGAATACAACAATGACGAAAACCAAAAATAAGAAGATAGTAGTGGTGAAGAAGAACAACACATTGACCATCCTTTGTTTGACTCAGATAGTAACGGAGACATACCTGGGGAAGAGTACAATAGACTCAGACAAAGTAGAAAGTTCCAAAGGACATTGGAAAGGATTATTGGTGAAGATAAGGAAAAATACTTTCTACATCTAGCATCCCTTGGAGTCAACCTCCCTAAAGTTATGATGTTGAAAAACTAAAGGAAAAAGAGATATCAACCCCTATCTCTATTATCACCAAACAAATGACCTTGATGCAAGAAGAACTTGCAACTCTCAAACAAGAAAAGGTCAAACCAACAAAAAAATACTCTTTGGACCACATTTGTCCATTTCCTTTTGACAAGAGTATCAATATGGTTCCCTTTCCTCCCAACATGGCAAGGCCAAAATATGACAAGTATATGGGGGAAACTGATCCACATGACCATGTGAGAGAGTTTTGTCCTTTAAGCATAGAGTACATGCACGAACCTACATACCTAATAAGGCTATTTTCGGGAAGTCTAGGCAGAAATGCTATGGAGTGGTTCTCCAAACTCACAACTAAGGTAAAATATTTTGAGGAGTTGATTCAACGGTTTATCCAACATTAATCCTACAATATACAACATGACATAACCATGATGGACTTGTGTAACACAAAGAAAAGAATCAGTGAATCCTTTACACACTTTTTACAAAGGTGTAGGAAAATCTTTGTAAGGTATTCAAGATCTATTCCCGAATCAGAGAAGATGGAAATATTTATTAATAACTTGATACCTGAATTAAAATATGCATTGCAAATGTAGGATTCACCCAGCTTTGATAGGATGATCAAAAATGCCATCTATATTGAAGAGGTAATGGTTAACGAAATAATCCCAAAGTGATAAAAAAATCTACCAAATCCAACAACAAGCCTAAATGGTGGAAACAAAACAAGAATGTTGTTAACGATGGAGTGATAGATGCATCTAATGCTAATCCTAAACCGGCAGTGTTCAATCTAACAAATAGCATGAAAGCAAGTAAATATTCCAAGGTAACAACCACAATACCTAAATAAAACAATGAGAACAACAAGAGTCGACCATGGACTTCTAAACCTCAACGAATATTCACTCTGTTAGGAGAACCTCTTGAGACAGTTTTGAAAACACTCTTGGACAACAAACTTCTTACAATCCCAAATTTAAAACCATGGGAACCAGAAGTCAAACCAAGATGGTGGGATGACAATTCTTATTGTGTCTTTCACAAAAACAAGGGATGTAAGACTAATAATTATCTTAAACTCAAACATGTTATACGAGACCTTATTGAAGGAGGCAAGATCAAAGTGGAAGAACACACCACTAATGAAGACCATACGGAATTTAACAAACCATTCCCTAACTACGACAAAGGGGAAACCTCTAAAGAAAAAAGAAATGAATTGAATTACGCCTACTCCAATAACGACAATGTGATCCACATGTTGGACATTAAAACTGAATCAATCAATGTGATCACTATTAAGGGTGCTAAAGACACCTCAATACAATCAAACGTGGTGACTCGTAGTCAGGCACAAGTCACGAGCAAAGGAGCACAATCCTCATCCAAATAGGAAACCTCCTCTAAAGTACATGTTATCACAATTCCAAATCTAGCAACAACCAGACAAATAGTTACCATACCTTCAGCAAACTATAACTTGGTGGATCAATTGCAACGAACCTTTGCTCAAATTTCCATATTTGAGTTACTAAAAATCTCCTCATTGCATAGAGAAATTCTCGAACAAGCCTTACATTCTGCAAATGTTCCCAAATACATTGATGTAGACAAGTTCTAAGCAATGGTAAATCATATATCAGCACCACATTACCTCTATTTTTTAGAAGAAGATGATAAATCCTCGACACATCTACATAACCAACCCCTTCATATTGAAGTCTTGATTCACAAATCCCATGTCAGATGTGTATTGATAGATGGAGGCATGGGGTTGAACATATGTATTCTCAATCTAATAAAGGATTTGGGTATTTCAGAACAAACCATTGATTCAAGAAGCAAGGTCGTTATCAAAGCTTGAGATGAAGAAGAAAGATCATCTAAAGGCCTCATTGTTCTACCAATCAGAATAGGACCAGTTGAAATAAATGTGATATGTCAAGTTCTCTATCTGCAAGTGGCCTACAACATATTATTAGGAAGACCTTGGATCCATGAAATGCAAGCAGTACCATCTACTTACCACCACTGTATCAAATTCCCACATAATGGGGTGGAAGTAACAAATCCTCCAGATGACAGTTATACTTGCAACAATGTTAAAGCAGATAGTATGGTCCCTCATAACAAGGAAGTTCCAAAAGAAACTATACCTGAAACTACTAAAGACATGGTTATGAAAAGCTTTGGAAAGGACCTTAAAACTTGAAGAAACTAGTATGGCAAAATACAAGCTAGACATGACCCCATCATTAAGAGAACTTCCAATGTCTCCATGATCTTATGGAAAACCTTCCCCATATTTCACACCCACTACATCTAAAGAGCTATAAATTCACAAAGCAACTGATATGGTTAAAGCATCTACCTTCCAAGAGGATGAAAAAGAAGAAAAAGCAGTCTTGGCTTGGCTTTACAAGGGAGAACCAAAAGAAAATGAGGTAAGACATGTAGAAATATCCCAAGAAAAGTATGGTAAAGGATATGACCTTCTCAAATAAGTGGGATATAAGGGCAAATGACTTTTAGGAGACAAAGGAAAGGGACTTGTTGAACCTATACACATGGAATTCAGAAATACCAAAGATAAAATAGGATTAGGTTTCAATAATAAATCTGAAAACTCTACTTCAAGAGATGGTCCAATCTTTAATGAAGGAAGTGATGAAGAAGAAGAAATAGAACTAGAACAATGGACCTATGAGAGATTATTGCATATTGGTACAGAGTATCCTGAATATCAAGGAGAAAGATATGTACCCAGCTTTGAGACACCACAAGATACTCATGTTCCTTTGTTGACACAAGCTACTATTCAAGAAGTAGAGGAAACAACAGAAGACACTCCAGAACTTTCATTGATAGAAAAAACTATTGAAGTAACACCCCAACAACAAGATTTACATCCTAACTGGGGGTAGTTGGTCACAATTTTAGATGTCCTAGATTTACCACACTTTGATCTACAAGTGGCTAATAGAGTACATCAGGTAACTATTGCAGAGTTTCTAAATAGATTAGATGATGAAATAACATACTCACATGATTATGAATGGGATGTCCTTTCTGATGCTACCATGGACATTGAAGTAGATGTGATTCATAAGTTTGCACCTATATTTCAAATAGGAGAGAGTTCTAACATTGTTTTTGTTCCAGAATCAGATGAGATACCATTGCCTAGAATTCTTGATGAATAAACTGGTATTTTACTAGGTCTAGAGGATGTTATGAGACTACAAGCAATGAGTTCCATTTTGTTGAGAGACGAAGAAGAAATCTCAACCGATGAGTTGCTAGAGTTAGGTCCACATATTACTAACAATGACCCTATTAATGATGGATTAACTCTTGATGATCTAAATGCTATAGAAGTAGACCTAAGAGAACATGTATTGTCAATTAATAGTTTTGACACTGACATGATGTTGTCCTTACCAAACTCTGATTCATTATCCTTGATAAACCCAGACCTAATTGATTGGACGAATTCAGATCATAATCCTATCATGAACTTCCCTAATGACTACACTTTGGCTTGATACCTAAATGCTTGTGAACCTTATCCTTCTTCCACCAATGCAAGGAGCGTGAACATGTCAGAGGAGGATATCAAGATTTTAAGTCACAAATTGAAAAATAAAAAGAAGAAAAGAACTGATGGTGAAAACCACGTTGTGGCAGTGTCTGATTCTAAAATATTAAAAATAAAAGATGTATCTGATGGTGAAAACCTCCTAGAGGCGCCAAAAGATGGGATTCTTGATATCCTCCCTGAGCACTTTCAATAAATATCTTCAGTTTTGATAGTTACAACATAACCGGTTAACTTGGGCACCGCTTATGTTCCTCATATTGTTCACCTATCACAATCTTTGTCAGACAAGGAGAATGTACAATTCACTGAGTTCCTAAAAGAGAAAAAGATCAACTTTGCATGGTATTACATAGATATGCCTGGACTAGATCCTGAATTAATAATGCACCATTTATCTATAGCTCCTGGGATCAAACCTATGAAACAGAAACTAAGAAAGATGCATCCTCATGTTGCATTACTGGTAAAAGCAGAGCTAGAAAATTTACTAAAAGCTGAATTCATAAGAGTCATCGCTTATGCAGGATGGATTTCTAATTTGGTACCAGTATCTAAAATAGATAAATCTATCAGGATATGTATAGACTTTAGAGACTTAAACAAAGCATGTCCTAAAGATGATTTTCCACTACCAAACATTGATATGATCATAAATCTAACAACAGGCTATCAAATGTACTCATTAATGGATGGTTTCTCAGGCTATAACCAGATTAAAATTGCTCCTGAAGATCAAGAGAAGGTTGCATTTACATATGCATGGGAAAAATTTTGCTGGAATGTTATGTTGTTTGGATTAAAGAATGTAGGTGCTACATACCAAAGAGCTATGACTACCATACTCCATGATATGATGCATAAAAATATGGAGGATTACGTGGATGATACCTTAGATAAATAAAAAGAAAGGACTACTCATATTGAAGACTTGCAGAAGATATTAGATCGCGTGGAGCAATTTCAACTCAGGCTTAATCTAAAGAAATGTGCCTTTGGAGTTCAATCAGGAAAGTTGCTAGGGTTTATCGTATCAGCAAAAAGAATTGAGGTAGACCCTGAAAAAGTTAAAGCTCTACTAGAAATGACTCCTCCATGCAACATTAGTCAAATGAGGACATTGCAAGGAAGACTCCAGTCAATTAGGATATTTATGTCACAAATTGCAAACATAGCACAACCCTTTACTAAATTGCTACATAAGGGTGTCACCTTCAAGTGGGACGAACATTGTAAAAAAAACTTCAAAGAATTAAAAGAGTACTTGGCTACTCCTATTCTCATGGAATCCATTCATGGAAAGTCATTACTCCTATATATTTCAGCTATAGCTACATCATTGGGATTATTGTTGGCACAAGAAGATGAAACTAAAAAGGAAAGAGCAATCTACTATATCAGCAGAACACTAGTATCTTATGAACTCAATTACAGCACAATTGAAAAATCTTGCTTAGCAGTTGTCTTTGCATCATAGAAATTGAGACATTATATGCTATCACATACAGTAAATCTCATTGCAAAGATAGATCCTTTGAAATCCCTCTTAAGCAACACAGCATTAACAGGACGACTAGCAAAGTGGGGTCCTGATTTTGAGAAAATTTGATATTGAGTACGTGGATAGAAGGGCTATTAAAAGACAAGTCCTCGCAGATCAATTAGATGACTCACCCTTGCAAGATGATACACCATTGAAATTTGAATTTTTTGATGAAACAATAATGCGTCTAACTGAACATCCGTGGAAGATGTACTTTGATGGTTCTTTCATGCAACAAGGTTCTGGAGCAGGAGTTCTCTTCATTACCCCTCAAGGATACAAGATTCCTAAAGCATATAAATTAATGTTTTCGTGCACCAATAACATTTTTGAATATGAAGCATTAGTGAATGGTCTTAAATTGGCTATGGAATAGAAGATCATAGAGTTACATTTGTATAGTGACTCTCAACTTATTATTAATCAAGTAAATGGAGACTATCAGACCAAAGATGAAAAGATGATGCCTTATAAACAATGGGTTGATGACCTAAAGAATTAATTTGTCTTTGTCACATTCCAGAAAATACCAAGAACGGAGAATAAAGTTGCAGATGTTATGGCTACATTGGCTTCCATGTTATAATTAGAAGAACATCAGTGTCGCTATGACTTCTTGGTGAAGAACTATCCTACCCATCTTTTGATACCCCTGAGTACCAAATAATTTGTGCTTTGAACGCCCAAGACCAATCTTAGTACGCCAAAATCATTTCCTATCTAACTGACCAAACTTTACCCAATGGTTTATCAAGGAATGAAAAATGAGCCCTAATTAGGACAGCATCGTGTTATATCCTCATTACTAATAACTTATATAGACGAGGTCTCGACGGTGCACTTCTTAGGTGTTTAGAACACGAAGAGTCGAATCACGCATTGAAAGAAGTCCACGAAGGTGTATGTGGATCACACTCAAATGGCTTTTCACTAGCTAAGAAACTGCTAAGAGTAGGCTATTACTGGCCCACAATGGAAAAAGATGCTATTCAATTTTTAAAAACATGTCATAAATGTCAAACACGTGGAAATCTCATCCATGCTCTTGCTAGAGAACCCATACCATTCATAACACATTGGTCATTTCAGCAATGGGCCTTTGATTTGGTTGGACAAATATATCCTAATTCTTCAAATGGACACAAATACATCATTACGGCCACTGAGTATTTCATGAAGTGGGTAGAAGTCATGTCGCTGATCAAAGCCACTGGCAAACAGGCGGCTATGTTTATCTTGAACTACATTATTTATAGATATAGGATACCCCTCTTCAATTGTAACAATGGGGGCAATTTAAAAACCAATACATCGAAGACCTTTGCACACAGTTTTACATTACTCAACATTGTTCCTCAATCTATTTTATCCTCAAGGTAATGGAAAGGCTGAGGCATCTAATAAGAACATTCTCAAAATCTTACATAAAACTGTGAGTAAGTCTGGCAGATACTGGCATTTACAATTAAATCTGACACTTTGGGCCTACAGAACAAGCATCTGAACACCAACTGGAGCCACACCATTTGCCCTAGTCTATGGCACTGAGGCAGTATTACCTATTGAAGTTAAAATCTCATCTTTGCGGGTATCTTTACAAGGTCTTGTTACTAGCGAACAATACCGCATTGATAGAGTAAATTCTTTAGACTTACTTGATGAGCGCAGGAAACAAGCATTCAATCATCTGAAAGTGTACCAAAAATGCATGTCAAAAGGGTACAATAAAAAGGTCAAACCATGACACTTTCAAGTGGGGGATCTCATTCTGAAAGAGAATCCTAAAACCCAGCCTAACATAGAACAAAAAGGAAAGTTTGAACCAAACTTTCTGGGACCTTATATCATTACTGCAACTTTTGGGAGTAGAGCTTATCAACTAGCAACACCTGAGGGAGATGTTCTTCCTAATCCCATCAATACTCTACATTTGAAGTGGTTCTACGCTTGATGTCTGACTAGTAGAGCCTATGCAGTGAAAGTCTCAAAAAATACAAAAAAAAAAATCAGAAAAATTGATGTTGAAGAAATCTAAAAATAGTGGAAAAAGTCCTGAGAAAAAGATATCCTTAGTGAAAACCTAGCAAACAGGCGCCTTGATACTACAAAAAAATTAAAAATAGCAAAAATTGAAAAAAAATTGAAAAAGATAAAAAGTGCCTTGATGAAAACCTAGCAAACAGGCATCTTGGTAACAAAAATAAAAATCTTTGTCGAGTGCTGAAAACCTGGCAAACAGGCGTCACTCAAACTTTGTGTTCTATATATCAATACACTGACGACACTAAATATTCATACTTGCACCTGTGCTATTTGGTGACTCTGATTCCTTACAAATGCCCTATCCTTGCTTGGGATTTGTCTGCATTTGCATCTTAGGAATAGTCATTCTGCACTGGGGGCATCTTTGCTAGCATGGTCAGTTCGCGTCTGCTAGGTTGTCCTAAATGTCTTGTCTAGGATGGTTTGCCTCTCACAAACAGTATTTCTCAATACTTGAACTTAAAACGTCACTATCACAAACCAAAGGTGTTTCTTCAACATCACCTACTTGTAACAGACATCAAACTAGTATTTCTCAACACTTTAATCCAGAAACTTAAACAAATCAGTTTTTTTCAACACTTTAATCAAAAACAAACTAGTGTCTCTCAACACTTTAATCAACCAGTGTTTCCAAACACTACATTGGATTGCAATTGCTGACAAATTTAATCTCATATATACTCAGACATGAAACCATATTTCTAAGTTTCATATTCTGATTGATGAATCTCTATTGCACTTTCCAGAATGAATCTACAGTATTTATCAATACTACTTAAACACATAGACTGATCTTGGTTTGATTATGACTCTTATGTTCCAATGATGTTTCATCCTAGGGGCATCTAAAGCAGTTATAAATTTTCTTTGATTGATTCTCAATTGGTGATTGTTATGTCTTCCGAGTTACTCCATGATGTCTATTCAAAGACAAAGAGTCGCAACGACAGGGGGCATAACTTTTTCTTAATTTTCTGCGTATGGTGATTGTTCCAAATGATTTTATAAATTTCACCTAACTTGGATGTTTATGGTAAGAGCTTCCAACATGAGTGGATAGTCGCATATATCTTGATCCTTGTTATGTATAAACTACGATGAGGTTGAAACAATTTCCTTGTCTATTTTCTAAAAAAATTCTCACTAAGGTGTACGCTACATGATGTACCCAAGGATATGAATTTTCAAGGTCATTACAGGTCACATATCTTATATTACACTTGAATAGAAACTAATTCTTAATAATAGAAAGAGATAACTAACTAGTCGTCCTTGCTTCTATGCCTTGATGCTTAAGTTTATTTCTGACATTGTATCTAATACACAGTATTCATACTTTCATAATATCAGTGGGTATTAGTGACAATTGTACTATCAGGTGATGTTTGTTACCAAAAATGCCCAATGATGATAAAATGCTACAATGTATACAAATCAGTGACAGTCCTAAGAGTCTGCATATAGATGCACTTAGAGATTGCATGATTCATTTGGAAACAAAGCATAAGGACTTACTTGAGCTTAAAATGGTTTATTGATTCATCCAAAATCCAAGTTAATTACATAAAAACTATTATTGATATTAATGTTGTTGCATATCCATGACATACATTTTGCATTCATAAACGAGAAAGAGAATATACAAAAATGAAGTATTTGAGCATTACATTTATTTCTACATTCTAAGTGCATCCATACATTTATTTACATAAGAAAAATTTCAAAAACATTCATTTGCATATTCACTTAGCATCATTTGAAACACATTTATATCAGTAATAAATCAAATGAGCATAAATGATGTCATCACATATCTAATCTAACTCATCAGAAGACCAAGATAAACATAATCACATGTGCATCACATATAAAATTAACACATGAGAACCCATGAATATATCACAACTCAAGATCAATTGTCTCAGATATATTAGATATGGATCGAATCAAAAACATGGAACTGTCTACAAAAGAGTATCAGAGTATCTAGTGAATCAAATATACATGTATAAATATCATCGTACAAAATAATGATCTCAGAAGGATCCAGATATATAATATAATCTCAAACATATGACGATATGCAGTATCAGGACTGACTACCACCCTCTCCCTAATCTGGAGGAGGAGGTGGAACAAATGGAGCTGGTGGTGGCATAGCCCCCTCAGACTGCTGAGCCAGGCATGAAAAAGAAAGTGCTCTCTGACCCTCTGGAACCACAGCATGATATAAACCAAAATAGTAAGTTGTTTTTTGTCCCTGGTGCGTAGCTATCCGAGCATGTGTGTCTCTCTCTGCCCTGGGGATATCACCCTGCCTGTCCTTCTCTTCTCTAAGCTGCTCAAGCTGTGTATCTCTATCTGCAAGTAGAGCCTCTAAATTCATAATCTGTGCTCTAAGCTGCTCTCGTTCACGCTCACACTGAGATAATGTATTCCCATCTCTACCAAAAGAGTCTCTACCTGTCTCTCATCCTGAGGACCTGTCTTGTGTCATGTCTGGTTGAGTGTCCTGCTGACGCTGCCTCTATCTCTGTTGATCTCTGGTCAAGAGTGGACCTGGATCCCGCTGGGGAGCAACAAATCTGAAGTGAGTCTGCCTCCCACTGCCACTAGTTCTCTATCCAACACCCACCGCACCTCCACCCCTATCATCAGCATCATCTTGATCATTCAGACCCTGTCCCCTGTCAGGAGGAGGGCGACTAGCATCTCTCCCATGTATCCCACCATCTCTGCCTCCATCTCGCCCCACAACTCCTCTCTCTCACTGCGCTCCCCCTCACCCTCAGATAGGACAATCATCAGTGGGATCATAATCCAGTGGATCCTCAATACGTGGAATAGCCTCATCCGACGTTGTGAACCGTGGAAACGGATACTGAAGCATCTAAGCATGTAAACCATCAGAACATCCAGCATCTGCTACATCAGGCTACAAATCCCAAGGTATTACTACCATCTCTCGAATAACTCTTTGCGCAGTCTCATAACCCAACTGTGGTCCCCACAGTGGTGTGTCATCTCAGATCCGAGAATATACAGATGTATCCTAGCACCTGCCCTGCAACCAGTCGTACTGCCTCAAAACACATGTAACTAAGAATCTCTCAATGATATATCCAGTATGTCCAATCAGGTACCTGCTCTGAAAACAATAAGGCATCTGAAGCCTGTCTGATACCCACTCCTCACAATCAAGGTAAGGACGCCACACTACTACAGTCATATCATCTAGCAGACAGCGCCAATACTCCACCTTGCCCAGATGGGGTTATTGTATCTATCCTGAATATATATATATATATATATATATATATATATATGGCTGCTCTGGTAGACGTTGCCTATCCACTATCAGTTGTGTAATGGGGATATGCTCCCAGGCCCAGATCTGAAGTACCAAAATACCAATAGTCATGCTCCAAGAATAATGATACACTATCTCATGTAACTCTCTATACATGTGTGCAAGGATGCAACTACCCCATGCAAATCTGCATCTCAACACAATCATCTTCTCGAGCATGTCGACCCAACCAACCATAAATCTGTGTTGTCCTCGGTCAGGCATAAGGATGCCTCCGATAAATCCAGCCAAGTATACGGGAAGATGCTCATAGTGATCACACATTTAGTCCCATGTCAGATACTGGTGAGTAATAGTATCATCATCAAAGAATCGCTATGATGTCGCAATCGATGAAGCAGAGGTTGAATCGAACTGCACCTCTCGTCCAATAACAGGAACTCTCAGAATCTTCCACACATCCTCCAGTGTGACGGTCATCTCACCAGTAGGTAAATGGAAGGCATTGTGCTCCGAGTGCCACCTCTCGGACAAAGCTGTCAACAAGCCTCGATCTACCTTGATATCAAGTAAATCCCTCAGAGATAACCAACATGGGCAACTAACTCTGCCTCATCATCAGTCAAAGACCTCGACAGAGCAAGCACACGACCAGGATATGGTCCTCGAAATGAAACTACCTCAAAAGGAACCTATTCAAAAGATAGTAATTACAGAAATGTTCAAAATCAATGTTCTATCTAAGTAAGCTAAGTAGAAAACCTATCAGCTAATTGTTTTAATGGTCAATAGAAGAAAAATAGTCAAACTGGGAAGTTGACTAAGTTAAAAACTAGAAACAACCCTATTTTTGCAGGGTGTGATCTATTTCGCGGGATGCGATCCCCGATTCCCAAGATGCGATGGGGCATCCGGGATGCTATTCTATTTTCGAAGGAAGCGACATGGGATGTCGTGTGCAACCCTGTTTCAATAGGGTGCGAAAGATTTAAAAAACCTACAAAATCCTACAACATGCGATACAAAACTAAAAATAGGGTGTGATCCTGAATTTGCAGGATGCGACCCAGGAACTTGGGGAAAAATAGGAAGCGACGCGGGATTTACAGGAAGCGATGCAGGATTTACAGGAAGCGACGCTAAATGTTAGAAACGACGCATAATTAAAATGGCTATAACTTGAACAGAAATGCATAAAAATGAAAAATGCAAATTTCACAAGCTAGGTTTTTGAGCTCTTACCGGAGGTGGGTAGTCAGCTGGCTGCTGATGTTGATGAACGAGCTCAAAATGATGCTTCTCCATGGGGACCACCATATTTTCTATAGAGCTCTCTAAATTGCTAAGGTGAAAAGTGAAAATGAGTGGGTAAAAAGTGAATTTGGGCCTATATAATATTTGACTTTTTGAGCTATTTAGGAGCTCCAAAACTCCTCCCAGAAAACTAAAACTCATCTTGTTCTCTTTCTGATCAATCGGGAACGAAATCGAATGCGTCGACATTGTCCTACACAGTGCAGTAAAAATTTTACGACAGTTGCCCAAAATGCAGAATTGCTCCATATGTTCAGAAAATGATTCACAAGCTTTACACAATCAGTTTTTTGAGTTCTATATCATCAACTTGCACATTATTCATCACAACTCTTGGTCAAACATCATTTTATCAGACTCAAAACTCACATTTTAACATCATTAACTTGGTACAAGTGTGTTTTCTCTTAACACACCTTTGTTTCTTCACTTCTTCTAATTGATTTTTTCTTGATCTAACCGATCCATGCAAGTGATACATCATTTCAACAGAGGGATTTTATTCCTTTTCCTTCGATTTCGTTCCCGAGGGGGCATGGTCGCACTTAAATCAATCAAATTCTTGCTCGAAACAACATTAAAGCGACTTTGTCATCAAAAGACTAGAGGCATGACAGTTCCTTGACTAAGTCGGGACTGTTAGATGGAAGGCTTCGGTTCTCACAAGTTGGATATCTTATGTCTACATATTCTCAGATCTTTATTAAGCTATTGGCAGCTTCATACTGACTTTTCGTTTGATCAAGTTTGAAATCAGTATTATCAATTCTCAGACGACAACCAAGTTTAGAATTGGTATTTTTAAGATCTTTGTTTATTGACCTTTGTTCGATCGAGTTCAAAGTCAATACTATAAGTCTTAGTTCAATCAAGTGCAAGACAAATCTCATCAAACATTTCGTTCAATCAAGGGCAGAATTCTCAAACTTTATGAAGTCAATTTCAAATCATTCTTTGAATCAATGTTTGTTCGCACATCAATTCAAAGAGGGGGCAAATGTAACCACCCTAATTTGGTCTGCTCTGACCATAGACCCTATTTTCCATAAGTGTGATCATACCCCCAATTATGTCAAGACAATTCTTTAATTTATTGGCATAATTCATTTAAATCAAATTTAATCTCCTAAGTGATTTAATCACTAAATTACATTAATTGCCTTAGCCAATCAAATCAAATCAATTCAATTCTATCAAAACAAATCAAAAACATGGCTAAGGTAATTAATTAAAAGGAATTAAATAAAATCCTAATTACACCTCATCACTTGCAAAAGAAAAGTCAATCCCCTAGCCTAATTAATTTAATTAATTGGCTATAGTCCTGATTAATTATCAAAAGCAACCAAAAGCTTAAATAATTAATTTCCCCTAATATTGAATGAATATATTATTTATATAATTCAATTCATTAATATTCTCTTTAACCTCTAACCTAACCTATCTCAACCACCTTAACCCTGGGTTCGAACTAATCCCAACCTCTTCACTCATGCTAAGCCTAATTCTAATCTTAATCACATCTTAACCATCTCCCTAATGATGTCACATTCCTAATCTTTGAATTAGAAATTCAACGCATTCCCCAAAGTCAACTTTCTCAAGCTCCCCTTCCCCAAAATCCACTTTCTCAAGCTTGGGCTTATACCCTCACCATGCCTCATTAATGCTCTCATAAATGCATCATTAATGCTTAAACCCCTCACCCATGCCTCATTAATGTTATCCCTCATTAAGGCTCTTACACCTTCATTAATGGCCTTATCTCTCCTCTCACTCCTGATTCCTTCTATAAATAGAATGAGTTTTAAGCTCAATGGACCCTTGATTTTTTTATTGTTGAAAGCATTCTTATGTTGTTCATATTATTAGATATCTATATTGCATTTTAGCTTTATTATTTTGCATTGTACATTGTTATAATCTTCAATTTTAGAGCTTAGAATGCATATTTCTTGAGCATGTAGATTAGTTTCATTTAAATCTTTCATTCTATGTTGTATATGTCACTGATAAATGCATAAGCTGGGGGCAATTATAGCATTTTTTACTCCTAGATAGAAAGCAATAAGTCGATTTTAGTGATTGATATGCTTGCTAACTCTTGTTTTTCACTAATACAATGACTTATTGAAGTGTTGTGTTGCAGCTAACAGGTACACAAAATAACACACACAAGTGGTATCGGCGGGAGGAATGATGTGAATGTTGAATTTTTTTCTCCATTTATAAAGGATAACATCCAAATAATTTGGTGGAGGCCAAAGCTATTTTACAAAGGGTGCTCTTTAGGTTGGAAAATGATTATTTGGGAGTGATTCACAAATTTTGGTTGATATGTTGAATGATCGTCAGTTGGATGGTGTTTCTTAGCAGTTAGCCTTAGTGGCTAAGAAGATCTTAAATCTTAGTGGATCTTTGGATTCAATTTCTTTTTGTCATATTCCTAGGGAGTGGAATAAGGTGTTAGACTGACTAGCTAAGCGAGCTTCTAAGAGCTTAGTGGGTTGGGATGTGGATAACTGGGGTGCTCCTCCCCTAGATTACTTAGAGAATCTAAGAAAATTAATTAGGGATGATGGTGTCTTGTAATTGCTTTCTTCTCTTGCATTCTTTTGTGAACTTGTTATGTTTAGCTGGTTTGAAAGGTTCTAGTGGTCCTACGGCCTTTTGCTCTATAATTATTGGTTTTACTTGAATAAATTTTTTACCCCTCTTTTATTCAACAAAAAAAAAACTATATAGCACTTCAAAAGAGGTCATTTCTAATAGTTGACTTAATATAACAACAAACAACTAGGTTCTGTACCTTTGAAATGAAGATGAAAAGAAACTTTTTTTGCACAGAAGAATGTTAATTTATATAACACTTCAACTTTATCACAAGTGGAGGTATAAAAGCATAACTAAATTCAAGGAACCATCAGATATCATATTTCTAATATCATATTTCTAATGTTCCAAGTAGTGATGGTATAAAACCATAACAGTGGCTAAAATCTATAAACATATTATTCCTAGATATTTTTGGAAAGAATTGCAAACAAAAAAGTCCATAAGAATATCACAAGTTCTTATGGTCAACACATGCGTATTTGCCATGAGTGAGAAAAATATAGACAACTAATTTTATGGTTGGACTCTTCTCCACAATGAATATCAAACAAAATGACAAATCCATAAACAATATAACAAATTCTCCTGATTAACATTTTAAATTTTACTTTTTACAAGACAAGAAAAAAACCAATAGTGCTTGTCACACCAATGTGACGTGTTACACTAAAGATTGACAACTTAAACCAATAGTCAACTTCCTTGTCAAAATTAATACTAGGTCTAATATGAAAACAAAAAGGTGAAGATGGTAAAGATATGTTTCCCTCGCTTATTAATAATTAATAGTAGGTAACATGAAAATAAAACATGAAGATAAAATAAAGATATTTTTCTCACCCATAAGTTGTTTAATCTCCTAAACAAATTTTTCATTGATTCATTCAACAAATTACAAATTGCAGTTTTTCTCACTCATAAATTGTTTAATCTCCTAAACCTATATTTGATTCATTCAATAAACAAATTACAAAATGCAGTTTTAAAACTAAAAACTTTTATCTAACTATTACTTATTTAAAAAACATATTTAATACAAGAAAAATACCAATTAATAGAATATATAAATGCATGATTACTCAAAACACTATTTATACAACCTGAAGACTCATGAATTAAATATCTTCGTTAAGTTCTTTTATGCGAGGAGGGGAGGTTAAATGTGTCCCTGAGATCCTCCCAAGGGATGAGAGTGCCTTCTTCTAGGATGGTAACAAGTTGTTTAATGCCTTTTTGGGCTTAGATACAGGCCGAGCAGCCCCGGTTAAGGGCCAAAGGTTTGGAATTGTGTTCAAGGTTCGTATTGTCATTGTAGAACTTGATGCCCCTGATGATTTTCAGGGTTCATCTTAGGATTGCCTAAATATTGTGATGAGGAGTCCCATAGCTTCCTGGAATACCAATGGCCCAATAGCTCACTCCTTCATAAAACCAAAGTCCGTTGTATATATACTACCCTTACCTCTGATGACTTTATCATTAGACATATTAACCACCTCCATACAATTCAAGGAAAAGGAAAGAAAAATAATTAAGAAAACAGTTTTATGTAAAGTGTTTCAGTTAGTTGGATGAATTTCATCTTGAAAGTTGTATTTTAATTCTCCTCAACTACCTATTATATCTTCTATTTTTTAAATGTTATTTTGTTCAATTTTTAAAAATAAAATTCTATCTCAATCTATAAACATATTATTCCTACATATTTTTTCAAAGAATTGCAAACAAAAAAGTCTATAAGAACATCACAAATTCTGATGGTCAACACATGCATATTTGCCATGAGTGAGAAAAATATAGACAACTAATTTTATGGTTGGACTCTTTTTCTGGACAATGAATATCAAACAAAATGACAAATCCATAAACAATATAACAAACTCTCCTTATTAACATTTTACTTTTTACAAGACAAGAAGAAAACCAATAGTAGATTGACAACTTAAACCAATAGTCAACTTCCTTGTCAAAATTAATACTAGGTCCAATATGAAAACAAAAAGGTGAAGATGGTAAATATATTTTTCCCTGGCCTATTAATAATTTATATTAGGTAACATGAAGAAAAAAAAAATGAAGATAAAATATTTTTCTCACCCATAAGTTGTTTGATCTCCTAAACAAATTTTTCAGTGATTCATTAAACAAATTTTTCAATGATTCATTAAACAAATTACAAATTGCAGTTTTTCTCATTCATAAATTGTTTAATCTCCTAAACATATCTTTGATTCATTTAATAAACAAATTACAAAATGCAGTTTTAAAACTAAAACTTTTATCTAACTATTATTTATTTAAAAAACATATCTAATACAAGAAAAAACCAATTGATAGAATAGATAAATGCGTGACTATATCTTCGTAAGTTCTTTTATGCAAGGAGGGGAGGTTAAATGTGTCCCTGAGATCCTCCCAAGGGATGAGAGTGCCTTCTTCTAAGATACTAGCTGAGCAGCCCGAGTGAGGGGCGAAGGTTTGGAATTGTGTTCAAGGTTCCATCATATAGGTGCCAAAGGTTTGGAATTGTATTCAAGGTTCCACCAGATACTGAGCAGACCTCTAACTGCCTCCCAAGCTTTTCATATAGATTTGAATACAGGAGAGCCATGAATAATGTTACTAAGAGGGATATCAAGATTTGGCACTCTTAGGGTCAGCCCTCTCAAGATTGTTTCTGATGAAGATTTTCCAGGGTTCATCTTAGAATTGCCTAAATATTGTGATGTGGACTCCCATAGCTTCCTAGAATACCAATGGCCCAATAGCTCACTCCTTCATATAACCAAAGCCTGCTGTATATATACTGCCCTTACCTCTAATGACTCTATCATCAAACATATTAACCACCTCTAGTATGTTGACCTGATAAATATGTCACATTTTTATTAAACCTTTTTAAACACCTTGGCAAAAATACAGCAATTATACTAATAATAAGGTCCTTAAGTCTTAGTTATGAACACACAACTTGCAAGTGATTGCTTAAAAAATAATTGAATAAATGAAAGAAAGATTATAGTAACATCTGTGAGGCCTAAACAGTCTTATAGAACCTCCTAAGTAGCACACAGCCCAGAACAGGGTGTCAAGACCTTAAAAAAGATTGAATAAATGAAAGAAAGATTATAGTAACATCTGTGAGGCCTAAACAGTCTTATAGAACCTCCTAAGTAGCACACAGCCCAGAACAGGGTGTCAATACCTTAAAAACACTTTATAACTCTTTTAACTCTGCTTTTTCACAATGATTTTTGATCACTTAAGTTTGCTGATTTGTCTAGTGTATTTCTTAAAATAAAGTACTTAAATTATCGCATTTAAAATATCCACATAGCAAATATCATTGTATGTTGTCTCTGCCATTCCCAGAAATTGTCTATACCTACACCTGATGGGACATTTTGTTGTGATTTATTAATTAAATCTAAAATCACAGACAATAACATGGCCCCATTCCCATGGCACAACTATTAGATCCTTTCATCTAAATTATATAGAAGAAAGTATTATATTATCAATTATCTAAAAGAAAAAAAAAAACATTTAATTGAGAAAAGTTAAAGCAACAAAATACCAACTAAAAAGCTAAAAAGGAAAAAGAAAGATTAACATTAATGAATATCCATATACCAACAAGAAAATTAAAATATATTCAATCAGCAACAAGGATGATAACAAAATATGGGAAGAAAAGCAAAAGTAAATAAGTGTGAAGAAAAACAAAAATGATAAGATAAGATAAAATTTTAACATCTACAAGGCTAAACATTTTCTATGGAATAGCTAGGCAGCTTAAACCAACTTCAATAACTCAATTCTTTTCTTGTGCAAGCTGATGATAAACACACCTAACTTCTAAATGTACTACTATAAAAAAAAATGAAAACAAATATAAAATATTAAACTCAGAACTCACCTGCCACTAACATTGGGCTACAATAAAAATAGTACCAATTAAAGCATAACTGGAACTAGATCTACAGATTTTATCTGTAGGAAAACCCTAGAGATTTTAACCTTCATAACCATGGATTAACATTCGTTCAACTGTTAAGGGAGGTCTACCTGTACCCGCAATGGACAAACCTTATAATTGGTACTTGAAACGATGAACTTTTCAGATGTTCTCTGTGGTGTGTATGACCTTTATCTTACGTCCCTGACTAACGAAATCGACATCGAATAACAAAGGAATCTCAACAATATTTAATTGTATTATCCACAATTAAATATAATATCTATTCAAACATTGACAACACCCACACACGGAGATATTTTACAACTTGAAATTGTGCATTCTGCCATCCTAAGCAGAATTGGGTTAAAAGAATTCAATATGCCTGCAAAAGAACAAGTGCCCCGCCTCCCCAATGGTCTGGTTAGCATATACAAAATCTTGGGGACTCTTACAAAAAATGAAAAATCAAATAAATATAGATCGCAAAAAACTTAAAACTCCATTTCATCTAATTCAAACAGGGGAGTTCTTATAAATGTCAGGGACTTCTTATAAATGTTATGTCGCTTAGATAATATCAGTGAAAAACGATCTATGACAGGAAAAGTAGCGTGTGAAAACATTTATAAGAAATCTTATAAAAAGATATACCGGCCTGTTTTACTTCAATGTGATTTTGATTGAATGTTTCAGTGAAAAAAAAGGCCTAAACCCAGTCCTAAAAGCATCAAATATAGGATTTGTGACAAAAGTCTAATATCAAATCTCATTTTCACTACATCCTGAAAACTGTTAATTAAAACATATCGCAATACTACCAAGGCAAAATTCCCATTAATCTTTCGAAAACTGAAAATTATAATAAATAGAATATTAAATATTAAATAGTGTTAGTTCTGCGGAGAAATCTTCAATAAGTGCATACAGTCCAAACAATTGAAACCATCCATCTGTTAAAACTTCCATCATTTATCCCCGTGTAAGTGTAGATTAAACAAGTTATCAAAATTTGAACAAGGTTATCAAATTTGAACAAATTATCAAATTTAAGTGATAACAAGGTTAACATCAAATTCTCCTTTTCACTACAACCCTGAAAACTACTAAACTAAAAAAATGGCGATTCTATAAAGCTACTCCTCATTAAGCTTTCGAAACTTACAATAACAAAAATCAAAATTTAAAACATCCTTACTACAGTTCTGCAGAGGAAATTTCAAAGAGCATGCAATCCTATTCAAACAATTGAAACCATCAATATACCAAATTCCCATCATTTATCCTTGTCTAAGTGTACATTGATTAAAAACAAACAATTGAAACCATCCATATGCCAAATTACCATCATTTATCCGTATCTATGTGTAGATTGATCAAAATAAGAAAAGACCAAACGTGATCATGTTATTACTCTGCTAAAAATATGGCAAACAACTCTTAAGGATTGCTTCGGGGAATCATTCACAGGCAAGAGAATCTTTAGCCATACATTAAAATTACCATAACTAAACCTTATCGGTGAATGCCTTATCGGCAAAGGCCGTTAAACTTCACCAAACCCTAGGCAACTTTAAAAGGATATTAAAACGAAATTGCAGCAAACCCTACTATAACAGGTCATTTAAAGCTGACCGCAATCACTGATAACGACAGGCTTGGAGGTGCGTCCGCCGGAGGAGCCAACGCGCTCGATGGCACGGACGACGTCCATCCCCTCGACGATCTGGCCAAAGACAACATGTTTGCCGTCGAGCCACTCAGTCTTGGCAGTGCAGATGAAGAACTGAGAGCCGTTGGTATTCTTCCCGGCGTTAGCCATGGACAGAATGCCAGGGCCAGTGTGCCTCTTCTGGAAGTTCTCGTCAGCGAACTTTGCACCATAAATGGACTCACCGCCAGTGCCATTTCCAGCAGTAAAGTCACCTCCCTGGCACATAAAGCCGGGGATGACCCGGTGGAAGGAGGAGCCCTTGAAATGGAGGGGCTTGCCTGCCTTGCCCATGCCCTTCTCGCCGGTGCAGAGCGCCCTGAAATTCTCTGCCGTCTTCGGTGTCACGTCAGCGAACAGTTCCATTACGATTCGGCCGGTCGGTGCACCGCCAACGGACATGTCGAAGAAAACCCTAGGGTTTGCCATCGTATAAAACCTGATTTCCCTACAAAACCACAACATAAAGTTCATTAGCAGCTATTCTGCAACAATGATCCACAGATCTGATTCCGCCGCTACAGAAACAAAGCATGAGTAGTTACCAAAAGCATTGAACAACTACAGCACCAGAAACTAACATTTTTTCAAACATCAGAAAAAAATCGAAATTCCTGTAACAGTTATTATAAGCATTGAACAACTACAGCACCAGAAAACTAACAATTTCTCAAATATCAGAGAAAAATCGACACTTCTGTAACAGTTATTATAAGCATTGAACAACTATATCACCAGTACAAGAGCAGTTTCTCAAAGATCGGAAACAAAAATTGGGGTTTCTGTAACTTACTTGTTCTGATCGAGATCGCTCTCTGCTGAAGCTATACCGCGCCGCTCTGGTGAGTGAATGTCCACTGCCTTCCGCCATAGTTCTGCTTCTTATACAAATCTCGGTAAACCTGAAAATCATCTCAACCGTTCGATCTAGACCAAAGCATCCAACGGTTGTAAATAATCCATTGAAGCAGGTTGGACAGAAGTCCTTGGATCCTAAATTGCTGACTGACACGTGTATGGAAGACAACCCTGTTGATTAAGTCAAGTTTTAATAATAATTGTATTGTTTTTGGGACAAGATTCCTGCTAGCCCGAGTTAAGGGGGGCGGAAAGGTAAAGCTTTGGTTATTCCGTTTGTCCCTCATTTTGATATTTTAGGATTTACATGTGATCTCATTCATTATCTATCAAACCAAACATTTGCAACTTGCGAGCCTAGAGATTCCACTATAAATTGTGTGGTGTCATGTTGACAAACTCTATTGATACAGGTATTACAATGGAAAAAAAATAGGGATATTTGGCTACTGATGTCTTGGAATATTATTTATCCACCACCTAATATCCTTTCAAACCTTTTAAATTTGGGATGCCTCCTTTAAGAGGGGAATTGTAATGGATGCTTTTATTATGAGGGGAATTCTAAGAGTAAAAGAAGTCTTTTCATAGGGGAATTGTAGGGAATTGTAAGAGGAAAAGTAGTTTTTCCAATTTTTGATAGAAGATTTCTAAAGAGGTATAGAAAGTAGAATAGTACAATTTTCTTAATTTGTTTATAAGAGGTTTCATAAAGAAGATAATGTATATGAGGGGTCATAAGATCTTTACAACATATTTGGAATCTTTTAACTATAGAAAGAGATATGACATTTTGAAAGTACAATTCCTTTTCAATGTGAATCGAAAAATAGTTTATCATGTAACATCAAAGAAATATTAGAGAACAAAGGGAATGCCCAAAATCTAAAGCTTTCCTCGTAGTCAGTCTATTTCTAACCAAAAGATTCAAGCCAAAATAATTTGGACAAGAAGGATTGACAATAGTATTGAGTCTTTTGTCATTGAATACTAGAGTTAGAATCGTGGCAAAATGTACTCTAATATTGTAAGGTGTGGTTCACATTGTCGAGAAATGAGACATCGGTGAAATGACCATTATCGAATTAGAGATTGGAGTTGGGAGGGGAAATATCCTTAACCCTAGATATTGGGTAACTATGTTGGCAAGCTACTAGCCAAAGCCTCCAATGGCAAAAAGAAACAAAAGTGAGGCAGAAGGTAATCTTTGGTGTATATATTAAAAGAGCCCAAAAGAGGACGGTTATCGACCATTAATGGTGAATAGGCCCAAGCATCGGTAAAGAGCATTTTACTTACTAAAGAAAATTATAGCCAAATCTAAGAACTTGAAGTGTGTCTAGAATAAACTACCATTCAATGTTGTTGTAGGCTTAAGTAAAGTTGATTTTGGTGAAAATAAATTGTTTCTAAGAATGAAAAATTCATTTTGTACCTTCCCAAATGAAAATAATATTACTCATAATATATTTACTTTTGATAAAGCTAGTCTGTTTAGGTCATCCAATAAGCAAAAGCAAGTGATAGATACAAATGATAAGGCCTTTGTCTACAACATTGTAAAATGTAATCAATAAAGTGATCAACCATTGGAATTACAAATTTATTCAAGATTTATTACCATTGGTGTGAATTTGATATTGCGTTTATTTGATTGCACCTAAAGAACCTTCAACAAAATTTTCTAGATAAACCTAGAAGAAGTTACGACCAATATTGTCCAAAACCCAGCTAGTGTAACGTTTTAAGAATAAAGCTCCAACAGATTTTACTATATGCTTTATCAAAATCTAACTTGACTACCAAGGCATTTTGGCCTAATTGTTGAGCTCATTCCATGGTATCCCAAGCTATCATTAAGATGTTAGGTATATATCTTCCTTTTAAGAAACATGTTTTCTCAACTCTCACAATAAATTGGACATTGAGTCTAATTCTAATAGCTAAGGCCTTTGCAATGATTTTATATGCAAATTAAGTTTGATTAGACATTTATTTGTATTGGGACCCAATGACCCATTTTGAAGGGCTTCTAAATAAAACATTAAAAATTATCCTTAATATGATTCCACATAACTTGATAAAATTCGGTTGGAAGAATATTAACACCTAGACTTTTACATGGTTTCATAGAAAAAGAGTGTGCTTAATTTCTTGTAAGGGGAGAATATGGTCCAAGAATTTGTAACAACCTCGATCAATCATATTATAGATGCAACCTTTGATACTTTCTTTAAAGACCTATTAAATATGTGTCCAATTATTTTCCTCTTTTAACAACTTTTCATAATAAAAAATTATAAAACAAACTAGTAAACTAGGATTAAGTAATACTAAGAGGGAGGTCAATCAGTATTACTGAAGGAATTGCTAACATGCAAATCCACATACCCCGAATACACCTGCATGCAAGAACCTGATACAAAGTAGAAGCTCAAAGACGAAAAAGAAGAACTCAGATGTTTACTCAAAATGTGAGAGCAAAATTATCAACTGAATTAAAGAAAGACAATTACAAAGTTTGACCTTATAAAGGTGAATGAAACCCTAAAAGGAAAATACTAGGTTGCACATTATTAATTAAGAGTTAATTAATAATGCACCTAAGAGACGCTTAAGCAACTAGAGTAGAATGAAATAATACTCTAACACCCCCCCTTAAGCTGAACGCAGGGAGAAAG
>MU224015.1:581217-638241 GCA_018584345.1 Thuja plicata
ATGCACCCCCCCACAATGTAAAAGCCTATCCCCCGTACACCACAAAATACTATGAAAGCATAAGAAACGAGAAAAAAACCTGAGTTCCAGAAGCAGAACAGGAGGAGAAATGAAGCTGCAACTTCAACGCTGAGAACAGGTACTCAAATGGCTGAATCAGAAAACAAAACTAGCACCATCACATCCGGCTCAGAAATAGCTTTCCGGAGATATTTCATTTTTCGAAAATGAATACCGGATGCCCAAGATATGGACAAAAAACCAACTGAACCTCCAAATAACAAGCTCCCTGGAAAAAAACAGGGCCCACCGTAAATTTGACGGTCGGTTGGCCGTCGGCTGACGTCCTGGTGACGTCAGCTAACGTCACTGTCGGCAGCTGGGCGGCGGCCGGGCGGAGGTGGGGCGCGGGAGGAGCCCGAGCGGGGTTGAGCGGCGCAGGAGCGGAGGGAGGGCGGCGGTGGCGGGCCGGTGCTGCGCCGGTGAACCCGCCGGTGGTGGTGGCCCTCCGGAGGCGCGATATTTTTTTAACTATCTGCATTTTTTTATATGCAAAAAATCATTAACAAATGATTTTTTTTAAAAAAAAATTTGAGAAATGACCTCGATTTTCGAGTCGTACGGCCCTAGGAGGCCAAGAAATTTTCCCTGTGCTCCCGGAGGCTAAATAGGTCGAACTTTATGTGATTTCGACTCTCCCAGGCCTTCTGAACGCAATGGCGGAGTCTATTTTGGCTCAAACAGATCCAAAAAGTAGCGCCTCCTTAGAACTCACAGAAAAAACCCCAGAAAGGCTGTGACTGACTTCTTCGAATCGCGGCTTCAAATATCTTCAAACCAGACAGCAGCAGGGCGGCTCTGATACCATGAAGGAATTGCTAACATGCAAATCCACAGACCCTGAATACACCTGCATGCAAGAACCTGATACAAAGTAGAAGCTCAAAGACGAAAAAGAAGAACTCAGATGTTTACTCAAAATGTGAGAGCAAAATTATCAACTGAATTAAAGAAAGACAATTACAAAGTTTGACCTTATAAAGGTGAACGAAACCCTAAAAGGAAAATACTAGGTTGCACATTATTAATTAAGAGTTAATTAATAATGCACCTAAGAGACGCTTCAGCAACTAGAGTAGAATGAAATAATACTCTAACAATTACAACACTTTAAACATGAACTTAATAAATTCCAACTTAACCATATAATTACTGAAATTGTATAGTCGAAAAATGGAAGCACTTCCCTTGTAGATTGGTTTAGCCTTTCGAGTAAGTGGTTTGGGGTCATGTTAAGCACCTTGAATGGGTCTCTGACTTGGATCTGGCTTTTTTCCCCTGTTCTGCCCTATTTCCCACTTTTTCCAGCCTGTTTCTGACACTCCAAACTAAAAACTAGGACTTTGACCTCAGGGTCAAAGTCAACCTTTTTGGGTCAAGGTTGACCTCGACCTTGACCTAGGTTAGAATTGGCCTTTTTCTGACCTATGGTCCAAATTCTAGATTTCCAGGGTTTCCATATGTCAGGATTTGGAAAGAGTTAATTCCCGCTTTCGGGTCGGTTGTTTTGGTCTTCGGAGCAAAAAATCTTAAATTATATTTAATATAGGTCCTCTTCTAAGGGTATAGGTATAATTAGAATTTAATTCTCCTATGTAGGCCTCTCTAGAAGATTGTGCCCTAGTTTCATATATAAGGAAGCTTTCTCCTCTCATTTTCTCTAACCATCATCTAAGTGAAATTCAAGCATGCTAAGGAGAAAGATTTGAAGCAAGCCAAGTAGTCATTGAAGCATTCATCCATTCTCAGGCATTAAAGCACTCAATTCATCAAGAAGATCCATTGGTGGTCATTGAAGGATTCAAGCTCCATGGAGCCCTCTTGTTGAAGATTTCTCCATCCACATTCCTCCAAGCCTCTACCTATTCAAATATTCATTCAAGATTGGTGTTGAAGATCTACAAGAAATTGATTTGAGACATCCTATATTCTACATTCTACATCCATTTGGTGCATGCATACTTGTGGATTCACGAATTTGAATATGCCACGAGGGCTTCTACAAGCAAGGTGAATTTGTTAATTTACTTTGTTTTACTTATGCAATTTCAATTATACTTTGAGGTTAATTCTAAAACCTAGGTTTGACCAAGGCAAACCCCTCCCCACCAACAAACAAATCCATTTTTCTTGCAGGTACAGATTCAGAATAGCAGATCAGAGTGCAAATTTGGATACCCTTTTTGGCAAACTATTGAGATTCATAAATAGATTTCCTGTTGGAGACTTTTTAGGTCGATTCTTCCCTAGGTCAGAATCAGAAATTCTGGGTCAATGGTGACATTGACTTTAGGGTCAAAATTGGAACTATGTCAGAATGGAAAAATATTTCTAGGTTTTGTTCGTCTCTACGTTTCTATTCCAGATTTGGTCTCAGATTTTTCTAGAAACTGAGTGTAGACCCCCGAAAACAACATTCTTCATATCTGTCACATTTCAAGGTTGGTACTTTTCTCCTATCCATTTCAATTAAATTTCTTAATCTTTCTAGATCTATCACACATTCTTTTTTAAAATGGGAATTTAAGATCTTCCTCTTTGCTCTTATCTCCAAATGATTGATTCATTTATGCATTGATCTTTCCTTTGGGGTTAATCAATTTGGATCCTTCATTTGTGTATCTAAGGATAAAAGGGGAGCATCTTATTTACCCCCATTCCTTTTTAATATAATACATTTTATATCCCTACATTTTAGACACTACATTTCTTATGTTACATTTTAGTGAGCCCGCAATAGACAAATCTTTCTTTTTTGGTGTTAGATTTACATTTTTATGTTAGATCTACATTTTTATGTTAGATCTTGCATGTTCTTGCATTTACATTTTAAAAAATTAAAAATCAAAATCTTGTGTTTCCTAAATTAGTTCATATTAATTGCATTGGTGTATGAGCTTTACCACTTCTAGTCCTACTTATAGTATCCCAGTTAGAAGAAGTCATAGACTTATGGGTTACTTTGATCCTGAGTCTTCCTCTCCTTTCCTTAGGTTCCCACATGACAATTTGATCACTCGTGATTCCAATCCTTCTATGGAGCATAACTCTTCTCACTCATCTCATGATGAGGATGATGCTTTAAGAGTTCCTCCTGAACAGGTGAAAAAACTTTCAACAGAACTTGATAAAATGGGAAATTGGCTTATCCAAAAAAACCATAATCAAGATTCCATCCAAGCTATAGAGGATCTTAAGAAATTCCTTTGTGATAGTGATAAAGGTATTAATCTCTTGTGTGGTATCACTCATATTGTGCATTTGAATGTTAAACCTTTAGCTCAAGAGGCTCAAGATCTAGGATTCACTCCTCCTATCACTAGTGATGGACCTTCTTCTATTCCTTTACCTAGAATTCCTACTTATACTCCTCCTTTGATGACTACATCTCTCCCAATTTCATCTATTCCCGTGAGTGTTCTATCGGTATCTCTACCTACCTCTCAACCTTCATATCATAATGTGCCTTTTACTTATTCCAATCCCCTTCCAACTGTGGTTCCAAGTGTTCCACTGGTTGTGTCTTTCATTCCTCCTGCTTCCTACACTTTTCCTAGTGCTCCTAATATTTCCATGCCACCTATTTATTCTAATAATTCCACAATTATCAGTTTGGCTCAAACTATGTCATCTTTACAACAACAGCTTGCATCCTTAACCCAATCTAAGTTTACCATTCCTACATCTAAAATGGGTAGTCCTTTATCCTTAGATATTATTCATTCTACTATCCCTCAGCAAGACGATATGCATCATCTTGAGAATTACAATGGTAAAGGAGATCCTGTTACCCATTTTAAAATATTTAAAAATCCTCTGTAGTGATTATGCTCATGACCATAGGATTTTAGCTAAGTTGTTTGCTAGAACTTTTTGTGATAAGGCTTTGCAATGGTATTGTTCTTTACCTCCTTATTCTATTGATTCTTTTCCTAAACTTGCTAATACCTGTATCCAACAATTTCAAAATAACATTGGTCTGCAAGTGTCCTTAACTTATTTAATGCATTGTAAACAAAACATTAAAGAAAAATTGACTGATTTTATTGGTAGATTTAAACATTTGTATGCTCATATTTCTTATCCTGTCCCTGATATTGATATTCAAAATATGTTTATTTCGAATTTACAAAAGGATATTAGAGATAAGATTCTGCTTACTGAATTTACCTCTTTTCAACAACTTTGTGTAGCACTTCATCATTATCAATTACAAGTGAGTCAATTTGAGAGCAACACTCCAATGGCTCCTGTTCCAGCTAATAAGAGTGACGCTGCTCCTAATCCTAATAAGTTTTAGAAACCTAACAAATATGTCAAGATTAATAAACAGGCGAATGTGGTTGCTGATCAAGTTGTTGTTGCATCCAATAATGCCACTTCTGCATCCACTGCTTTCCGTATGAATCGTACGTTTACTCCTCTCTCTGAATCTTTACATTCTATTATGAGTAGGTTGGTAAGTGCTAATATGATTACCTTGCCTCCTATTCAACCTCTTCTCCCTACCACAATAGCATTAAAATCCTTTGATTCTAAAGCTTTTTTCCAATACCATCGCCAAAATGGCCATGATACTGAAAAATGTTATTCTCTAAAGCATAAGGTTCAAGACTTAATCGATTCTAATGATTTATCTGTTGATAATTTTGATGGTAATGGGAATAAATCTATCTCTCCTCCTAATCAAAACCTTCAAATCTATACGAATCCTTTACCTACACATGATACTAATACCATCGCTCAACCATTTCCTGTGGATATTGTTTACGATTCAAAGATGGATGATCTCAATCACATTGTTAATCATGTGGAGTGAATTGTTTCACCTTAACCTACTATTCAAGATCCTTCACCTCCACTTCAACTTCAAGTTCCACCTAAACCTCAGAAACAAACTAAGGATAAATGACCTAGGGAACTTTCAATTACCTTTGATGATTCTGAGACTATTAAGGCTCCCTTTATATTTATGCTAGGATTGCTAAGATACCTACGTGTGGTTGTCTTGTTGATCCCACATATTTAATAAATGTCATTACTGAGGAAAATTTTTTTATGAAAAACTTACAACGTGATTGTTATGATCCATCTGATGCATGGATCCAAACTTGTAATGATTTTGTCTATCCTGCACTTGGTTCTATTAACTTGCCCGTTGACCTTTGTGGCAAAGTTGTAGATACTACCTTCATTGTCGTTCCTACTTCTGATCAATTTCAAGTCAAATTTAGTTTTCCTTGGATAACTGTTATGCACGTTATTGCTTCTCCTATTCATAAATGTCTTAAGTTCATTCATAATGGAGAAGTGAAAATGATTAATCATAGTTTGTATCAACCTTCTAAGCCTAGAGATTGTGCTACTCTTGATTTATTTTGGCCTTAATTACCTAATTCATGTCCTCCTCACCCTGATAACCTTTTTCATTCATATCAAGCCTATAAACATCGCAATAAACTCGAGTTAAGCATGCCTCATATAGATCTTAACCGTGGTCTTTTGCCCACTCCTTCCATACCTCCTTTATCCATTACAACTAGCTATATTACTCAACCTCCCAGTGTCACTTCTCAGCCTACTGTGAATCCTACCAACCCTCCTATAGAACATGTGAAGGAACCAGTTGTTATTCCTCCTAGTTCTCAACATGTGTCAAACAAAGAAAAACATAACGAATCTGCTAATGAACGTCGTAAGAAGCGTAGAGCTAATGCTAGGGCCTATGCTTCTGTTCTTCAAAATTCTTTATCTTCTTTTGACCAACCTATGCCTGATGTGTTGGAAGAAGTTAATGTTCATAATGATGTTAAGATGAATGAGTATGATGATCCTATTCGCATCTTTGATCCTATTTTAATTAATCTTGATGAGGAAGATACTCTTGATGATCCTATTGATCTTAGTGATGAATATGAGACCATTGATCTTGATACTGATTTACCTCATATGCTTTCAACTCAATTAATAATTACACCTAGTATCGAGCAACGCGATTCTCAAGAGGATCCTTGTTTGGAACTGGCTATTATTCTTATTTTATTGGATATATTCCCTCTTGCAAGTTTCCCACCTTCCCTAAATGATATAAACTAAGATGGGGAGAGCAGGCGATGCGCTTGATTGGCTTATCCTTCATGATATCCCCTTTTGTGTTTGCATGCTATATTGTGCTTCTCCCGTAATGTGTTTGCTAAATATTTGTTAGACTCTTTAATATGACCCTTGTTACTTTGTTGGTGCAAGGTGATAAAGGAATCAAACCTGTTGTATAATTCCTCTATTTGTATCTCTATTCTTCTATATGTTATTTTCATGTTATGTTGTACTTGTGCTATTGTTCATAAATATTTTCCTTATATAGTCTGCTTGGATCTGCAACATGGTAGCACTGATTCTTTTTGGTCTCCATGTTGTGGTACAAAAAGACTCTTCTTCGTAACTCTTGAGTTTTTCTTTCCTCCATTGTGATTGTAGTTCTACTTTCTTTGGGAATGATGTCAATTCATTTGCATATATATATATATATATATATATATATATATATAATCTTATGATCATAATGACCCCATAGTAGGTAGATCTCTTCCGTGTTCTTTGTATGTTTATGTGGTATTTCCCTTGATTTGTCTTCGTTTGGGGGCATCTTGTAGTGGAAACGTAATCAGTAGAGTTGTATATATTTCCATCAAAGACATTGCTCATGTTAAAGTGTTAGAAATGACTTTAACATGGGGGCATATGCTCTACTCACTTTTTGCACACACGCACGTTCAAAATATTTTCAAAACTTAAAAAAATTTCCCTTTATGGATTAAAGACTAATCCTTAAAGCACAGATTTTTACCTTATAGGATCTCTTGATCCCTCTAGTTTAAAATTATACAGATCTCTCTTTTTTATCCCTTAAGGTCAAAAGGTGTCCTTAAGATAGGATCTACCTGATGGGTTGACTAGTGAGTAGCCACATTCACTAGGCGGTTCAACTCCATCTTTCCAGTTGCACTGTTTCCTTGTGTGGTTCACAATGGGACATAAGTTCTCATTGGGTGAGGTAATCACACCTTCTCTCTTTTGTCTATTTAATTGGTGATGTCTCTCTTATCATGATCTTAGGGTTGATAAATACTTAATTCCTTGGGGGCTTTGGATTCCTTTGTCCCTTTTGACTTCAATAAGATTATCTAAACTTTTTTATCTCCTTTACCAAGAGTTTGCGTTGAGTCCATACTCTTGCTAAAGTGGGGGCTAAATGTATAGTCATAAAATGGAAGTACTTCCATTGTAGACTGGTTTATCCTTCCGAGTAAGTGATTTGGGGTCATGTCAAGCGCCTTGAATGGGTCTCTGACTTGGATCTGGCTTTTTCCCCCTGTTCTGCCCCATTTCCCACTTTTTCCAGCCTGTTTCTGACACTCCAAATTGCAAACTGGGACTTTGACCTCAGGTTCAAAGTCAACCTTTTTGGTTCAAGTTTGACCTTGACCTTGACCTAGGTTATAATTGACCTTTTTTTGACCTATGGTCCAAATTCTAGATTTCCAGGGTTTCCGGATGTCAGGCTTTGGAAAGAGTTAATTCCCGCTTCTGGGTCAGCTATTTTGGTCTTCGGAGAAAAAAATCTTAAATTATATTTAATATAGGTCCTCTTCTAAGGGTATAGGTCTAATTGGAATTTACTTCTCCTATGTAGGCCTCTCTAGAAGATTGTGCCCTAGTTTCATATATAAGGAAGCTTTCTCCTCTCATTTTCTGTAACCATCATCTAAGTGAAATTCAAGCAAGCTAAGGAGAAAGATTTGAAGCAAGCCAAATAGTCATTGAAGAATTCATCCATTTTCAATAATTTAAGCACTTCTCAAGTACTCAATTCATCAAGAAGATCCATTGCTGGCCATTGAAGGATTCAAGCTCCATGGAGCCCTCTTGTTGAAGATTTCTCCATCCACATTCCTCCAAGCCTCTTCCTATTCAAAGATCCATTCAAGATTGGTGTTGAAGATTTACAATCAATTGATTTGAGACATCCTACTTTCTACATCCATTTTGTGCATGCATACTTGTAGATTCACGGATTTGAATCCGCCACAAGGGCTTCTACAAGCAAGGTGAATTTGTTCATTTACTTTGTTTTACTTATGCAATTTCAATTATACTTTGAGGTTAATTCCAAAACTGGGGTTTAACCAAGTCAAACCCCTCCCCACCAACAAACAAAGCCATTTTTCTTGTAGGTACAGGTTCACAAGAGCAGATCAAAGTGCAGATTCAGATACCCTTTTCGGCAAACTATCAAGATCCAAAAACATATTTCCTGTTGGAGACTTTATAGGTCAGTTCTTCCCTAGGTCAAAATCAGAAATTTTGGGTCAATGGTGACATTGACTTGAGGGTCAAAATCAAAACTCTGTCACAACAAAACAAGATTTATGGGTTTTGTTCGTCTCTGTGTTTCTATTCCAGTTCCGGTCTTAAATTTTCTAGAAACTGAGTGCAGACCCCAGAAAACAACATTCTTCATATCTGTAACATTTCAAGGTTAGTACTTTTCTCCTATCCATTTCAATTAAAGTTCTTAATCTTTCTAGATCTATCACACATTCTTTTCTATAACGGGAATTTAATATCTTCCTCTTTGCTTTTGTCTCCAAATGATTGATTCATTTATGCATTGATCCTTCCTTTGGGGTTAATCAATTTGGATCCTTCATTTGTGTATCTAAGGATAAAATAGGAGCATCTTATTTACCCCCATTCCTTTTTAATATAATACATTTTATATCCCTACGTTTTAGATAGTACATTTCTTATGTTACAGAAATGAAAAGAACATAAGCACCCAACACATAACTCATAACACCATGAATTGTTGTCAAGGAAACCCTGGGCAAGGGAAAACCCTGGTGGGGATAGTACCCACAAATATGTACTAAAAGTATCATGTCCCTTTTAGGAGACCTAGCCCTGTTAGGAGCTGAATATTACATTAGCACATTTCCTTGTTAGAGGAATATAGAACCATGTTAAAGGTCTACTGAACACACTTCTCATACAATCAGAAATATAGTTCCATTACAATCAATTCTCAGTAGTGAACAATACAAGAATCAACTATGCTTAGATAGTTCTAGTTTTAGCTCACATCAACACATGTCTGACATCATCACGCATCCATCCATCTGTCATTCCTTATATCATTCATCATTCATATCCTTTCACACTTCGCTTTACAAGAAGCTCTTCATACACACACACACACACACACACACACACACATTATCCATTCGGCTCTCAAATACATTACAAAATAGTATTAATACTTATACAAAGAGTAAATACAAAGTCGACGACCTTATACTACCAAAGTATAGGTTATCCACAATCCAAATCCAACTTAGCACATTTGGATTCCATGTCATACTCCCTTAATCATCGTGACTATTCATCTTCCATGTATCATTGTTACTCTATCTTTGCATGTCTTCAACTATCTATATCTCATTGCGATCAACACAAAAACTCAAGCGACCTTAACTGAAGGTCATACATACCCCAAAATAGCTTCCTCTAAGCTCACATGTCTCCATTCACCATATACTAACTTCGTTGTCCAGAACTGTACTGCTATACTTTGTATTTTTGTTTACTTTACTTAGTCATTTTGCAATATGTATCTCCAAAACAGTAAACAACTCCAAGCGATCATCCATACCAGATGTGTTGCCATAAATGAAAACCCTCAAGTGTCCCATAACACTCCAAAATGAATCACTTGCCAAGAACTAGTAGTTCAAAAATTATTTGTATGGTAGCCACTTTCATCCATTGTAGCATCAGTTCTCTCTTTTTTCCATTTATGATTGCCATAATTAAAAAAATAGATCCCTTATTTCCTTCCTTGATCCATTGAAGTCTAGATTTGATTTAGCACCTTGCTGGTGCAAGAGCACCTAAGGAAATGAAGGCAATTAAGACACCAAGGAATCATGATGGATTCACTCATGGGTCCAATGGACTCAGTTTGGATGTTTTAAGGCCTGTAATGGCATTTGAGTATAATGATGTAAACGAAAATGTAAAATGTCCTAATGGTCCTAATAGGACCATAGGACCTAATTATGGATTTAATGGGCCCAGGCTTGGCATGAGCCTCAGAGTCATTTAGGGAATTTAGACAAGTCAATTTTTTCCCTAAGAATCATTAGTGAAGTTTAGAAGTCAGCTTCTTTATTAAAATAAGGAGTTTTAAATTTGAATTTTCAAATTGTAACGACTAGTCACAGTTAGGAGGGAAACATTGTTTAAGGGCTTAAATAAGTTTGTAAGCATGGTAAACTTATTGGAATCATTTGAAACTATTGTTTTACATCTTATATAGCCTAGATGTGGCATATGGAGAAGAGACAATACATATGGGAATGCAAATGTATGGATTATGTTCAATAAAACTATATTTTCAGCAATTTCCTCGTGTCTTTGCATAGTTGAGTAAGCCTATTGTGGTATTATAACTTTTGGATGTGTTAAATACAAGGATCAAACATTTTTCAACTTGTGTGGATGATCTAAGGTATCACTGATTTTTTTCCTTTAGTTTCTGCCGACAAGCCTAAGGATTTAGCATTGTTATTAACAGTTTTGAGTGTTTCTTGAAATCATGGACATTTATGAATGTTAATGTTTTGTTTCTCATGGGATGGCCGTAATATGAATTTTATTATATACCACTAACACTAAGTGTGCAAAAATTATTGAATGGAGGGGTGATCACCTATGTTTGGTTGGTGGAAGGAACACCATAATTGGGGCTAAGGTGTAACAACAGGAGATATGCTCGAAGGAGGGCACCTTTTTATGTTCAAATCTATTAATAAATGTTTGGTAGATGGTGAATCAACTATTGTTTGGTTGAAATAGGGCTTGGAGGGTTGACATTGAGCAGGCCCTAGTTTTAAGGGTTTTCAAGGAGCAATTTGCGGCTTTTGTGTTAGAGTATAATTTAATTCACTTATTAATTAAATCAATCTGATTTAATTATTAAAGTCACTTATTAGCTCTAGTTCACTTAAGCTAAACTTTAGGCATATAATAATTAATTCTATTATTAATTTTTATCATGCAACCTAGAGTTCCCTTTTTAGGGTTTTGATCACCTTTTACAAGGTTTGATCTCTTTGTATTTGTTAATTAATTTTGATTCATCTTGAATCATCTTGTATTCTATATTCCACTATTGAATTAATTGAGGATGTTTCCTCTTTCATAAATCTATTTTTTTGGCCTCCATAGCTTTTGCTTCTCTCTTTCTGTGACAAGTGTTTGCATCTAGGTGATTCTTGGGAGCTGTAGGGTTGATAATTTTTCATCATCAGAGCTCCAGATCTTCATGCCCCTATTCTCTTCATGAGATATTTGGCCCTTCTCTTCATATCTATGTTTCAAGAGGGATTATGTTTCATATTTTTGTAGATCTATGGGGAGTTATTTTTCAGAGCACTTTGGGAACAAAATGACCTCACAGTTGCATCTAGAAGGCCCAAAAACCCCTATTTTCATATAAGGCTCATCCAATTTGGAGACAGTTAAAATTTGAGACCCTCTTTTTTACATGTACAACCCTGGCACATTTTTTCGAGGAAAAAATTTCAAAAAAAGTAAATTTTAATTGATTTTCACCTTAGTTTTTGCACCACCGTACTAACTGGGAGGGAAAAAAAATATTTTAAGTGCAGTGCGCTTTGGGCTTCGCTCAAGCTATGATCTCAACGAGTTGCATGCTCAGTGAGCTACAGACTCACTCAAGCTACAAGCTTAGCGAGTTGTGAACTCACCCGAGTTGCATGCTTGACAAGCTGCAGACTCACCCGAGCTGCGCGCTTGGTCGAGCACCACCATTGCGCCGCCAGCCAAGCAACCTCCTCCACCACTCCACCCAGAATGCCATTAGCGCATTGCCACTCAGCCAGAGCACCACCAATGCACCACCAGTGCATCGCTTTTCCACCGCTCAACTGGTTTCCACCACCAGTGAGCCACCGGGCTCATTTTTTAAGCCTTATGAGGGTCCTGTTGGTTTTTTGGTCATATCTGGAGCAAACAAAGGCATTTTTGGGCAAACAAGATATCGCTGGAAAGCTGGTTCCAAGACCAATCTATTTTTTAAATTTTTCTCTACTGATTGTTTTCTTGTAGTTTTTTTTCCAGTCAAAGTCAGAGTTCTTTTTCGAACTTCGGGAGCCATATCTTGCTCATCCAAACTCCATTTTTTGACTTTTTCATGTCATTGGAAAGATGGTTGAGTACTCTATCTTATTTTATGGGTCTCATTTCTATAATTTTACCCATGTATATTTTGTTCTTTTTTTTTCTTTTTTTTTGTAATCTGGTGAATATCTTGGATGTTTTAGGTCCTGAGATCATTTTCCTTGCATGTGATGACTCTTTTTAGCTATTAATTATGCTCTTACAAATTTTTTCATTCCTGAGCATTGTATACATCTATTTCTATAACATTTTTTTTTGCAAACACAGTGAGATAAAGTGTCATCTGTTGCATGCTTGGGATCTTGCACATTTTGTGTTTGTTTGTACTCGCACTACATTATAAAGTGTCATGGGGGGTTTGATGTTTGCTTTGTTTATCATCTACCTTTGTCAAGTGAGTGTTCCTTCCATGACATTAGCCTCATGATGTGTTTCAAGAGAGTGATCATCCACGATACCATCCTCTATATGTGATTTTACTTTCTTCTACGCATTCTATGTTCCTGGTTCTTCGACATGCAATTGTTCTTGCTAGTTTGTTTCAATGTACCTATCATGCCTCTCCCCACTCAGCATTATGGGGGGTATTTCCTATTGGATCTAATGCTTCCTTGGTTTGATGGAGTGAGTTATGTATTTAGTATTTGTTCCTATCTACTAGATGGATGCAATGGCTTGGTACCTATACATTTCAATAAGATGGGTCATTTACCATATGGACACTCTTTCAATCCTATTTTGGAGGCATCCTTCCATCTTTTGATTAACACTTCAGACTTTGGTGTTTTTTGTCATATGTATCTTTGAGTTATGATGTTTGCCTTTGTTTACCATCCTGATTTGAGTAGTGTCATTTGAGGGCACTCATACAGATTACAATCTTCTCTACCTAATCATGTTCTATTAAAGTGGAGGTTCCAACAATTATTATTTGATAGTGTTTGCAGCTTCATGCTTTAGATGTGTTCTTCATGTTCATCCTTTGTTCCTATTTTATGGGACATTCTCTAGTTTGGAGGCTTCTTCAGTCCTTCACTACGCTTCATCTCTTTTCTAAGAGGGGGTTTCCCCACTAGGTTTTCTCCTTTTCTCCTCTTTATAGATATTTTTTGTAATTGGGTACCTGATCATGCCATATTGTCGAGACCAATTTCCTGCTTTCAATAGTTGTTTCTAGGTTTTAGCTACTCCCTAAGTTTATCTTAAGGAGAGGGTGTTAGAGTAATAAGTTAATTCACTTATTAATTAAATCATTTTGATTTAATTATTAAAGTCACTTATTATCTCTAGTTCACTTAAGCTAAACTTTAGGCATATAATAATTAATTCTATTAGTAATTATTATCATGCAACCTAGAGTTTCCCTTTTTAGGGTTTTGATCACCTTTTATAAGGTTTGATCTCTTTGTATTTGTTAATTAATTTTGATTAAACTTGAATCATCATGTATTCCATTATTGAATCAATTGAGGATGTTTCCTCTTTCACAGATCTATTATTTCTAGCTTCCATAGCTTTTGCTTCTCTCTTTCGGTGATAGGTGTTTACATGCAAGTGATTCTTGGGAGATGTAGGGTTTATAGTTTTTCATCAACTCCAATATTTTGTATGTGGAAGGCCAGTAGAACCAAATTAGTTGCATTTTAATTTAATTAAAATTATTTTATAACTCTTTTGAAATAATAAAGGTCAATGGTTGAGTATTCAATAGGGTTGCTTTATAAAAGTGGGGTAATTAGCCCTTAAAGACAATCATAGTTGATTAGTTTGATAAGTTGGTCCAAAAAACAAGTATTGAGTCTTTAGTATTCTACAGAGAAGCCAAATGGGTATCATAATATGTTATTTTTTCAAGGTGTCTTTTGGGAAGTTACTGTGGAAAGTCTGAAAAATAGTCAATGTAGACCTAGTAGGGATTTAAGCCCATTAGGACAGCATTTGGAGTTTGCCTATAAGTCAAGAGCACTTAGAACTTTGGAATAAGTTTATCTTTGTTGAATTGGGCTATTAGGGACCCTTATAACTATTGTGATCCAATGGGAAGTTTGAGTCCCTTGTGTGACACATTTGAGTCATTTGGAGAATTAGGGAACATTCCGAGTTAAAAACATCTTTATTGCGTTTTGACAAAGTTTTGTCATAGAAATATTGAAGCCCCATTGCTATATATCAAGTGGTCTCAGAGAGAGTAGTATCCTTTGGGAGAAGGGTAAGAGTATATGTCTGAAGAATAATTTGACACATTTGGAGAAGAGGCTCAAGGAATACCTCCAAGAATGACCAATGTTGAGCTTGCCAAGATTGTGGCACAATATGCTGAGGAGAATAAGAAGATGAAGAAAGATATGGAAAATATGAAGAGGCGGATGAATCAAAGAAAAGGAGACACTGAACAAGAAGAAAATGAAAAATAGGTTGAAGAAGAAGAAGAAGAGAGAGCATCGAGGGAAGAATTAGATCTTGAGGATGCAAGGATGACTAAGTTTGTCAAGCCATTAAAGAAAATGAATATAAAGTCAAATCTAATATTCCTATGTATGATGGCAAGATGAATGATGAATTGTTAATTGACTGGTTTAGTGTAGTTGAAAATTTCTTTGATTGTGAAGATATTGAAGATGGTCAAAAGGCAAAGATTGCAAAGTCTATATTGAAGGGGCATGCATTGCTTTGGTGGTGTTATGCCCTGCATACCCGTCCCTATATTTTTTAGGCAAAATGTTGGGTCCCCCTTTTTCGCTTTTGCTCTTTTCCTTGGTTTCTTGTTTCCTTCCAGGCTTTGCTCCCGCGAGGGTTGTTTTTCTTTTGCTTTTATCTTCTTTGGTCTCCAGGACCCGGTACCAGAGTTTGTTTATTCTTTTGAGTCAGTCAGATTCTGGACTCCGGGATTCTCTGTCATCATGTCTTCTTTCATGAGAAGGTGTGGCTGCATGGAACCCCCAGGCCTGAAGTCCAGAGATTTTCTTGCTCTAGAGTTTGCAGAGAGAAAGCAACACATTTTTTACCCTAAGGGTATAAATAGAAGTTACCTGTCATTTTCACATTTACCACAATTAAAACACTTAGAGCGATTAAAGCGATTCAAAACGATTAAGTGCAAATCACTTTGGTGATTAACAATGATTTGTAGTGCTTGCTCATGGTTTATTGAAGGTGAACTTGTTGCAGAGTGCCTCCCGTGCTTGTATTCCCGCATTCCCTATGTTCCCAGCTAGGCTTTTGGCTCTCTTCTTTCTATTTTCTAGTTTTCTGGTTCTTGTTTCTGCCTTGTTTGTTTTAGTTCTGCTTTTCATTTTGTCTCTCTAGTTTCTCTCACTTTCTGTCTGGTTTTGTTCTATTTTTTGTCCGTCGCATCTTTCGCGCTGGCTTTTATGTTGCCTCTCATTGGTGGGACGATTCTGCCAGAGGGTTGTCTGCCCTCTGTGTAGCTGTAATAGTATGTATGCTCTGTATATTTTGTAGAGTAGTTTAAATGTGTATGTATATGTTGTACATGTAATCTTCTATAGATGTCTGTATATATTCATTCATTTTTAGCTGGCCTGCGAGTCATGCTTCAACCTTCATGTGCGCTTCGGCTCTGTCTGTACAATCCCTCACTATCCTACATTGTCTAGTGGCAAGCTCATCACACTCTGTGCATTAGAAACCCTAAATGTGGAGCTCATCTGAGAAAGATGGCTACCTGGTTCGAACTTGGCACCTTGCTAGTTTGAGCCATGGTAGTTTTCTCTCTCCTCCATCAAGTCAGTCTTTATGGAAGATTAAGTTCCCATGTGAGTGTTCAAGTCTGACCCAAGTGGCATTCATTTCCTCGTGTGTTCGGACAGTTGTCGGTGTTAATGCCATGACTCCCATCACTGCATGGCCACATGAAACCCCCATGTCAGCCTAATACGGATCATTTCCAGTCATGTCAGTATTGGTTAGTTTCCCAAACTCTGGGTCCCAGGTCTCCATTTTCTGCTTGTTTCTTTCTCATCACTTGTGCAGAAATCCCCAGAGGCCCGAGAAGAGGTCAAATTCCTAAGTCACTCTTATTATATGTATATCCTTTCGGGGTTTGACATGAGCTAACAATTCTTTCAGGGCACAAGTATGATGTGATGGTAAGATCTCTAAAATTTGGAATAAAGCTTTGTTTTGTATAAATACTGACGATCGTCTTGTTTTGCAGGTTGCCAGAATTAAACTCACCAATCATCTCGAAGGCATCTGCATCATCTCCACTCAGGAGTCCAGATCTCCCCACTACTGCTGCCACCCGGGCAGCTGTCAGGACCAAGGCTAAGAAGGCCCTGGAAAAACTCCCATTGACAATGAAGTATCTAAAGGGAGACACCATTGTGGGATCAAAGATTGATTCCAAAGTTCAGTTGATCACCGACACCAGTGTTAGAATGTGGGCTGAAATGCAGGCCCTGGTAAAAATGATGTTCATCAAACAGACGACCGGAGATCCATTGGAAATCAATGTGGCCAACTCCAGGATCCTCAAAGTTGCTTGCTTCCCCTGCTCCGTGCAAGCCCCAGAGCTTGTTCTCACTTTGGTAGGACACTATAATACAGTCATCCAGACTGTCATACTCGCCGCCCCAGTCCCAACTGAGTACCAAACGCCTATGGTGTCTCTAGACACCGCAACTTTTCAGGTAGGACTGAGGATTCCCCAATTTGATGATGTGGCCATTCTCACTCAGGCTCTGGCCTTGGAAGAATTTCAGAAGTTAGAACACATGGCCCGACAATATCTCAACAACAAAAGGCTTAAGGTGCCAAGGAAAGACTTCAAAAAGATGAAGCTAGAAATCCCCCAGACTGAATTTAAAGAAAGCATAGAGATGGGGATCATCTCACTATGCAGGGTCTTTGGACAGCCCCATGCCCAGGAATTCTTGGCATAGATGTACTATTTCTTATTGGGCATCACCTTTGGCGAGCAAAAATTTGATTGGGCCACTATCATTGCAAATCACATGGACTCCCAATTTCTCCAGGTCACCAAGTCCTACAAATTCTACAAGACATCTTATGTTTTGTGGGCACTAGCACAACAGTGCCCCGTGACCTAGGGATTACTTGCAGTAGGTGTGCTCAGAACTGGCACAAGCTAGAATGCTGCCTGGGATTACTTCCCGCAAATCCAATGGGAGGCTAGTTTCCTCAGCTTCTGCCGAGTGAATTATGCCTTCATTTACTACAACCTCCTCACACCTACTTGAGATGCTAGATACCGACTCTCCAAAGAAGCAATGAACTTTGACAGAAATTATGGCCATTATTACATTTAGTTTCAACAGCATACATACATTCAGGTGACCGGCTTCTCTGAGAAACCCTAGTTATTGCCCAAACATTGTGGGGATAAAATAATTCTTTTAGAGTACTGCACATAGATCCTAAAGTTGCACACCCTCTTCACAGTGAAGAAGGTGACAAACGTCCCATCCCCAATCACTTGTGGGAACTACTCTTACAGTTTGGACACGATAAAGGAGGCAGACAATGAACTCAAAAGTCTGGGTTTGACAAAGTTTTATCTAGAGCGGAAGAATTTTGATCCGCTAGGAAAAATATCAACGACACTTCCCCGGACATCAGAACCCCATGAGTATCACATGGAAGATTTTTTAGAAGACTTCTAGGACAAATTTGAAGTCTGGAACTGGCATTTTGTCTGGATGACAATGGTAATGATGAAGAGGCTCAAGCTTCAAAAGTTCCTGGATGACTTTTCGAATACTGGGTCCACAGTGGACCCACAATATAAAGAAAAGGGAGTAGATAAAATGGCCCTCCCTCCGATGGATTGGGATGCGCAAGAGGGTCCAACAATAGAGGACCTCACCCATGACGTGATTGAGCGCAATCATGCATATTTAAAGAAGGCATGCCCAAGAAGTACATGTAAAGTTGTCCCATTTGTGCGGGGTTCAACTTTCGGGGTCAGGACCTCCTCGTAGGGCAAGGACAAAGGAAAGAGGAAAATGGGGACCCCGTCTCAAGTCCCGGCCACTGCTCCCATAGTGGAGCAAATGTAGCAAACTTTGCCGGCAACCCAACACATGAAGAAAAATGTAATCATTCGGTTGGCCACCCCAGCTATTATGGTTGGACCTATCTGCCCTCCCACTTCTCCTTCACTTTTAGCATTAATGGTCCGAGCAACAGGGACTGAAGCAGAGGAAGAGTGGGCATCCATGTTAGACGTCAGGCCCCCTTTGGTAACTAGGAGAAAGAAGAAAATGACAAGTAGCCCTCAGCCAAAGGTGGATCAACTCGGGATGCCCAGCAAACCTGAAATATAGATTGTTTCCTCGGACTCTCCAGAGCTGGAAAATCGACCTGAAGATCCCCCGGAGACCTCCCCTCCACACAATGAATTTGATCACATGTTCAGGGAAGATGAGCTTGTAGAACTACAAGGGGATATCGGGAAGGCAGTGGAGGAGATAGCTTCCTAGGAGGAAGTGGTGATTCCTATTGAAAAAGAGACCTCAAAGAAAGAAGCTTCCATGGAGCAGGAAAGACAGGAAGAAGGAGAGAAGGAACAAGAACAGACAAATGTCTCTAATGTATCAGAGATACGGGTCCTAGAGACCAACACCGTGGAGGAAAGGCAAGTGTAGAATGAGCAATTGACAATTGCTAAGAGAACCAGACCTACAAGAGCAACCGTGATCTCAGTCGCCATACTTCAGATGTCGCATCCTACCCCAAAGAAGGTAACATTTGGTGAGGTAATCACAGCTGCCCAAATGATGAATCTCGGCCCGATACCTCCACCACCTCCAGGAAATACACCAATAGAGGAGAACATTCTGGCAGAAAGAGTCGACGAAAGATAGCAACAACAACAAGGTAGGGGACAAAACCCTGTAGATACAAATGTCAAATCTGACACCACTAAAGACATGGACACTGGAGTGGATGATACTAATGCCACTAAGGTGGATAGTTCCGATGGACCTGAGGATACAGGGAAAGAGTCCAGAGAGACTCAAAATATTGGGGATGCGCAACAGAACCCCAAAGGGGATTTATAAGTTCAAACTCTGGCAGCAAGGCCACCCCTGCCACCATAATGGTTGGTGGATTCTAAAAATAGGAAGGCCCCAACATCGGTCAAGGCCCATCTCTCTTTGGTGGAGATGATGACACAAGCGCAGAATCCCCCCAAGGCAAAGAAAGCCCAGACAGTCCATACCCTCTGGACTGGGCTGGGTGAAGACACAATTGCGGTAGTCGTAACACCTCCCCCAAAGGATGACATGGCGACAGAAAAGGCTGAGGAGTATGTAATCATGGAGATATCTATGGGGAAGAGGGGAAAGTAGGGTGAGTTGGACCTGCTAAAAGAAGCAGCCAAGGTAGTAGAATCTCTCTACGAGAAGGAAGTCAAGAAATTCAAGGAAGAAAAGGAAAAGAACGCAAATCTTATTGGGCTATTGATAGAGCTTGTGCAGCCCATCGCTGCCATTCCCACAAAAGCTTCCACATCCAGGGCACCGCTCCCACAAGGTGACATAGACGCACTTAGAGGAATGAAAAGGAAAGCTCAGATAATTGATGATTGGGTAGCCAAACAAGTGGGAAACATCCGATGTTTCCTAGTGGCCACACTCCCGGACCTATACACGGCCAACGATATTTTACACCAAGCCAAAACTACCATTACCATCTGGGAGGGAGAGGTTGAGAAATACGAAGCATGGATAGGTGAGTTAGGGGAACTCATGAGCATCGGGGAGGAAATTATTTCTAAGGCTAGAATTTTTGGAGAGGAGTCCTTTGACTTTATCCAAACCCAACACTCCAAACTTGATCTCACATTGGAGATAATCAAACAATTGGCAGGGGCCCTGCGGGACAAAGTTTTGGAGGTGGACTATTCTTTAAATTTATACAAGGAATTCATTTCAAAGGTTTCGAGAGTCGATCCCTTTAGTATTGAAACATGTACTCTGGAGGAATACATCATGGGAAAATATGACGAGCTAATGGAGTCTCGATACCAATCCCTGGAGGGAATGGACGGAGCAAAAATGACATGTATAACACGTATGGTGCTCCAGGCTCATGACGCAGCAAAAATGACCACAGAATTCAAGGTGAATACTCTGGATCTAAGCGAACAGGTGGAGACATTGATGATTATGGAATCGCCTAGCTCCTGGAGACATTGAAAAATGCTAAGGAACAATAAGGTTCTTCGGATTCTGGATATTTTCACCAATAGGTCATATTTTGAGCATTCTTTATTCTTTGAGTGCAAGCTCCTGGATCTCGGAGTCCCGGATCCAACAGTTTTGTATTCTTTCCATGACTCATGTCCAGGTTCCCCGGAGCCGACCGATCATTATCAGGCAGTTAATAAGGTGTCAGAAAGTGGGTGACCCCAACAAGGCAAGTCGACTTGAGGGATGGTTCTGACAGATGGTCTTCCCAAGGCATCGCTCCAGTAGAACACCTGGCACATTGAAGATAGTGGGCCAATTTTTCATTGATGAGGCATGTAGCCTCAATCCCCATGGGATCAAATTTCTTCTATTCTCCCTCTAGCTCTCTTCTCGAGGCCGATTCTTCCATACCTCTTTTCTTGTCTCATTCTTCTAACATGTCAGACCTCTGCTCTCTTCGAAGTTGTTGTAGCGTGGTGCAGGTAGTACCGGCCACTGAAAATTGTATTTTATTGTTGAGTGTAAAGATAAGTTAGGTTAGTTTTAGGGAAAACATGTGTATAAATAATAAGTCTGGCCTCATTCTAAGGGTCGACAAAATTGATGATTTTGCAGTCCATAGCTATAGCACTTGAAGCATTTCATTTCTAGTAGTTGTAGAGCTTAATGCTCCTTATTTATTAGAAGTTATCAATAGATAGATGCTCCCTTAGAGCTATTATTGTACGCACCAGTGCTTGCTGGAAAACCTGTTAATGAAGAAAGAAGAGTTCTGGCAATGATGTTGTTCGCATTCTGATCTCTGGATTAATGTTATTTTGTGTTGTATGTTTCTAATTTCCCTTGCTCTAATGTTTTATGTAGATTAATGACCTCATTTTCCCCTCGCTATTGAATATGTATGAACTGATGGCTCTGTATGCATTCAACATTTTAGTGTAGCATGTTAGAGCTTGGTTGATGTTTTGAATGTATCTGCACAACTATAGATAGAATAGAATACTTCTAACCTTGGCATATCTTTTGAAGTTTCTTTAATAATCCAAATGCTTGCAGGAAACCCCAACCTACTGAAATCCCCAGAGAAGATGAGCCAAGATAACCAGCTATCCCCCCGAACAAAACAGTCACACTCCCAACTTAGCTCCCACACCGTCGAGACCCGAATCTCATGTGCTTGAAGGCCCAGAGAATTTATTCTCCAAAAAACCTTTATAGGAAAAGTTGGTCGGTACCCCGGTACCCATGACAACTTACATCTGTTGGCGGACCCTGTCACAAAGACCCATCAACAGTTGTTGGCGCTAGAAGGAGGGCATGAGCTCATCCCCTTCTAAGGATTTAGATTTTACACCGCATGAGGGTTCCCCAAGCCATAGTTTTAGGAAGTAAGCCTTTAGTGGGATTGGATCATTTTCACCTGCCCGATTCAAAAGAGTCCTTGGATCAGCCCAAAATCCTTGAAGGTTTATTGAACTCGAGCCTCTTGCTCAAAAGAAATGGACCCTAAAAACCAAGCCAGCCAACCTTATCGAGGGATCTACTACATATCAGAATACCCAAGTTTCCCAGACAACCTCGGGGACTAACACTCAACATCAGCAGGAATCCAACACCCCTGATGGTGGCACACTTCGGTAACACCGAGTCCCCAATGGGACAGTTTCCAAGTGCAACCAACGATCTTCCCATGCACCTAGAAAAGATATGTCCCCGATATGAGCACTTAGGCTCACAAACTGCAGAAGAGCATCTACAGGCATACAAAGATGCCATGAACTGACACCAGATCCAACATCAAGACGTTGTGACCTAGATGTTCCCTTTATCCTTGGGATAGAACGAGTTGAATTGGTACCTTAACCTGCCCGCCAACTCCATCAATAGTTGGCAGGACATGGAGGATGTCTTTCTGGCAGCCTTTTGCATACACATGGACCCAGTGTGGTCCCACATCTAGTTCATCTCCATTAGGAAGGAACTGAATGAACCCCTTGTAGCATTTAACCATCGATTCCAACTCGCCTTGAAGTGGTGCACAGGTCCTTTCTTCCCATCCGCGGATGTAACCATCCAGACATACCTTAACATGATGGACCCCTTTGTTTCCACTCTCCTATGGAGAACTACCACCCCCACTGGCCGGGATACTCTGGAAAAGGTTTGCAAACTAGCCTTGGAGTTGTCCCACTGTTTCAACAAAGCTCTGGGCAGGATTGGGCAGAGCATGCCTTTTAACATGATACCCAGTGGAACTTCTTACGCCAAGGGATATAACCTCAATCAAGCAATGGCTGCCCCTGCAATGGCCATGAATCCCCTACCACCGCCGATAAACCAGTAGGCCCAGTACTTATACTCATCGCAAGCCCAGACAATACCGGGTCTAGAATTCGTTCCCTAGAAACAGCCGCAGCCAAAACAAATGGAGGACTGCCACCCTTAACTCTGGTAGTTGCTGCCACCTTCCCTGGGAACCAACCGCAACAATTGTCACACTATGACACAAACACCCAGCTATCCGTTGAGGTTGAATCCCTCCAGAGAATGTTGTCCCCACTGACTGTTGGGACAATTGAAGGCAGGGTCTTTTGCACCCCACAACACCAATTCCCAGAGAGGGAATATCTTCTCCGGCCAATGAAATACCAATACCGGAGAAAGAAATTACAACAATGGGCCTCGGCCCAACCAACAATAATGAAATAACAATGCTAACACCGGAGGTCCTCTTCTGAGATAAAACACCACTCAGGGCAGTGCTAGACCTACCCATTTTACGCTAGTCGCAGAACTCCAACCCCTAACTAACTACTGTAGATTGCATGACACTGGCGCTCATTCCAAGGTGAATTGTTCCATACTGGAGAAGGTCATCATGATATCCAAGTTGGACAGACAACAAACTGTTGATCCTACTCCCTCAAAAATGCCTGTACAAGAGCCTACTCATGGTGCCTTCACCTATGAGACCGTCTTCTTTGGAGTAGACAAAGAGGACGAAGAAGAGCCTGAATTGCAAGGGTTCTTTGATGAATTTATCCCCGGCCTTTGAGGCCAATGCCTTTACCAACCCATAGACTCCTTGCAACAATCAGATTCAGACTGGTAAAGGACCAATTTACATGCCTGCACCTCCCAAAGATACCCCTCCTCAGGACAACGCAACCGATCGTTCCTTCCCACCGAAGGGATCTAGCTCTAACCAAGCTAAAGATCCAACCGAGGGAAGCCAACAATTCGCGGGGGGAGGTTTGATATCACAAAGGCATTGGAAAGAACTACCACCTCTATGACCTTAATGGAGGTCTTGTTGAACTATCCTAAGCAGAGGAAGTCTCTTCTGAAGCTCTTGGGAAACCCAAAAGTTGTCAGTCGCCCACCCAAGACTGTCACTTTTGACGATGCCAACGCCGCTGTCTTCTAGGGAAATAATGATGATCCTCCCTTCTTACTAGGCTTAAACATACAATGGAAGAACCTACATAATTGCTTGGTAGATTTCGGTGCTTCAGGCAATATTAATATGCCAGAAGCTCGGACTACATCCCACTCCATCCAAAGGTGTAGTAGTCTAGCTGGACAAAACTGCTGTAAAAATGGTAGGTGAACTGAAGAACATCTAAATTCAGCTCATCCAAGACCATCGGATAGCAAGCATAATCGACATCCAAGTGGTGGACATCCCAAAGACTTACGAGATGTTATTGAGTCAAAATTGGTCTAATTCCCTTAATGGGTACTTCTCCACTAACTTTTCCCACTTGTGGCTCCCCTGGGAGGGAGAATCTAACCAGATCCGGATAGAAAATGAGCCCAGGATGAAACAAGCCCTCACCAAAGTTAGGAGGGTGAATGAAGTCCTCTTCTCTGATACTTCCCCTTGGGTGTATCGACCCCTAGAAATCTTGACATTTGATTTCACCCCCGGGGAAGATCCCATAGTCTCTCAGAGAGTCCAAGACTTAGACAAAAAGTTAAGGGGCGAGGTTAACTCACAGGGTACCATAGCAACCCCCACTACACTATTGTCTGACACTTGGTGTCAGGTGCATTATTAGAAACATTTAGAACTAGAGTGTGAGCCTTGTATTGCCGTTGTTACCTGTCATATCAATGCCCTCCAGAAGAAGAAACACAAAGTGGATTTTCCTGGACCCAACATTAATCATTTCGGTGGTATCCCCATGATTTTACTAGTCTAGGAATCCTAGCCACAGGCTTCTCTGGAGGAAAACCTCACCCACGTGATATCAAAGCTGGAGGAAACTCCTCCCAACCTTCCCAGAAATAATCCAAAGGCCATTTTGCCTTCCCATCCCCAGACAATGAACAATGACTTGTGGACCCTAAAGTTTGATGGGTCCTGGTCTAAACAAGGCTATGGGGCCGAAGTGGAATTGATCAACCCGTGGGGAAAATCCTTCCTCGTATCCTACAGGCTGCAGTTCAACTGCATGAACAATGTCACAGAGTACGAGACCTTGGTCCTTAGACTCCTATTTGCACTAAGGAAGGGAATCACTCACCTCTGGGCGCTCGGTGATTCAGAGTTGATCGTAAAGAAGGTCCGAAGCCAATACACTTGTCATGATAAAAGGCTGGCTGCATATCACAAATGGGAATGTGGCCTCGTCAAATATTTTGATGCCTTTGGCATTGAACTCATTCCTTGAAAAATAAACTACATTCGAGATGCCCTCGCCATATCTGCTAGCACCCTTGAGCCAATGGCTGGCTCCCAGCTCCATAAATTCTCTGTTGAGATGGTCCCCACCCCGTCCATTCTAGAAAATGTCACCTACTTTTAGGTCTTTGAGGATTATCATCATATCTTGGCCTTCATGGCCAATGTTGGTGTTTTTGAGGACCCGATAGTGGAAGAAAGAGATCATGAAGATACTGAACAGGGTGAAGAAGATGATGGGATCATAGAATTTCCAACCAACACCATCCCTAAGGGGATGGTATCAATAGAATGTATCTTTGACTCAGACCCTCGGGGCCAGGAAAAGATATCATCCTCCTTAGAGGGAGGAAATTTTGAAAAAGTTAACATTAGCCAGCCTGGTGAAGAAAAATTGGTACACATTGGCACCTCCTGCTCCCCTGAGGAGAAGGAGAAGATTATCACGGTCCTCTGAGAATACATTGATGTAATTGCGTGGGGGTATGAAGATTTGAACACCTATGACACATCCATCATGACCCATACCATCCCACTAAAAATTGATGCTAAGCCCTTCTGGAAAAAGCAAAGATCGGTAAACCCACTAATAGAGCCTCTAATTCATCAGGAGGTTCAGAAACTATTGTCAGCCTAGATTATCTTTCCTATCCGGCACACTACGTGGGTTTCCAACCTCATCCCTATGAGGAAGAAAAGCAACGAAATCCACCTTTGTGTGGATTTTCAAAATTTTAACAAGGCATCTAAGAAGGATAATCACCCTTTCCCCTCGTTGGATGAGGTATTGCAAATCATGAACGGATCACAAATGATGTCCTTCCTGAATGGGTACTCCGAGTATAACCAGGTCATGGTTAAGTATGAAGATAGAGACAAAATGACGTTTACCACCAAGTGTGGAACATTTGCATGCCAAAGGATGCCGTTTGGCTTGATCAACACAGGGGCCACATTTCAAAAGGTTATGGATATTACATTTGAAGGCCTAGTAAACTGATGCATAATCATCTACATGGATGATTTGACCATCTTTTCCTAGGACAGGCGTGATCACTTCGCCCACCTCGCCCAAATTTGTGAGAGATGTCACCGGTATGGAATATCCCTCAACCCTAAGAAATGTATATTCAGGGTCACTAAAGGGAAGCTTCTTGGGCATATCATCTTTGAGAAGGGTATATCTATTAACCCTAAGAGAGTTGAAGCACTGCTAAATCTACAAATTCCCGACAACAAGAAGGAAATGAGATCTTTCTTCGGAAAGATAAATTTTGTCTGGCGGTTCATTACTGGATTCACCGAGATAGTGAAGCCACTCAATGATATGATGAAGAAAGATACAAATATTGAGTGGAGTCCTGAAGCAAAGCGGGCATTCGCCCAGATTAAACAAACAATTATGGAGGCACCAGTCTTGGCTAGTCTGGACTACTCCCTCCCTTTTCACATATACTCCTTTGCTTCACCGCATTCTGCTATAGTGGTTTTGACCTAGAATGTTGAAGTGGAAGAACAACCAATAGATTTTATTAGATCCCCCTTTAAGAATGCCAAAGTTTGGTATTCGCCCTTGGAAAACCAGGCCTTTTCTCTCATCTGCGCCATGAAGAAATTTTGGCATTACATTCTCTGGAGCAAAGTGCACGCTATTATCCCAGACCAAGCTGTTTAGTCTCTGCTCCTGCAAAGTGAATTGGGTGAACAAAGGGGGAAATGGATGGCCATCCTCCAAGAGTATGATTTGGAAATGCAACCCATGAAGACAGTCTGAGGCCAGGGACTATGTAGAGTGATGGCAGAAGGAACTCCAGATATCGAATGCCAAACATATACAGTGGAGTCCATCACTCAAGATCTGTGGTATACCGACCTGGTATACTTATTGTTGAACAACAGATGCCTGGAGGGGCTACCCCTAAACAAATTTCGTGCCTTGCAACTAAAAAGTGCACACTTTGTGATAAAAAATGGAACGCTTTTTCACATGAACTATGAAGGGGTATACCTCCGTTGCATAGACAAGGACCAAGCTGCAAAGATAATTGAAGTTTCACGGGCAGTTTGGAACCAGGCACGGCTTAGCTGACACCACTTCCCATCATATCCTCTAGGCTAGATACTATTGGCCCTGTATCTTTAAGGATGTCTACACCCACGTTAGGAGATGCCATACTTGTCAAATAGCGGCACATCGTGAGTGGAACCCAGCCATGCCTTTGCAGCCGGTCTTCAAAGCTAGACCCTTCGCCCAATGGGCATTTGACTTTATCAATGAAATCAACCCCAACTCATCTACTAACCACCGGTACATTTTGACTGCTACTGATTACTGCACTCGATGGTCTGAAGCGATTCCTTGTAAAAACAATACGACAGACGTAGTTATAAAATTCCCGGAAGAAAACATAGTCACAAGATTTGGAATGCCATTTGCTATAATGTGTGACAATGGTCTAACTTTTTCTTTAGTGCAATTACTCGAATGGAACTACAAAAGAAAGATCACCTTGAAGTTCTCCAGCAACTACTACCCTAGGGTAATGGTGTGGCTGAATCTACCAACAAAAATCTACTTGAGGTTATCAAACATCTGTTAGAACAGAACCCCTGGGACTAGCACCAAAAGCTTAGGTTCACCCTCTAGGAAGATCACATCTGAATAAAGAAAGCCCTGGGGACATCCCCATTCCATCTAGTTTATGGCCAGAATCCAGTATTCCCCGTCAACTTACAGATCCTAGTTTTACAGTTTATGTAGGAATTCGGCAACCAGGATAACATTGTGGAGGTCCAACTTCTGAACCTAGTGCGAATGGAGGAACAAAGAGACACAACCCTTGAATATTTCACGCGTCATCAAATAGTAGTGAAATGATGGTTTGACCGAAGAGCCCAGTATAAGGCCTTTTAGATTTCAGACTTGGTTCTCTTGTGGGACAAATCCTAGGAAAAGAAGGGAAAGCACACTAAGTTTTAGCTTCTCTGGCTCGGACCATACCTGATAGCTAAGATCTGTGGGAAAATGCTTATCGCCTCAACACTATGACCAAAGAATCCATCTCATTGCTTATCAATGGGCAGTTTCTCAAGCACTTTGAGTAAGGTAGGTGGTGAGTTTGTCTGAAGTTGTACTATATGTAAATTTCTTGCTTTTAAATATCTTTCCCGGTGCTCCATTTGGAGTACCTTGTAAATAGTTTATTGGCCATCCTCTGGGACCACCTTTTCCTTTTTGCATTTTCATTTTATTTTTGGCTTTTTCATTCTTTTGTTTTTTCGGGTTCCCGACATGTTGCCTTCTCCTTGTAGACAGGTATGCTTCACATAACATCTAGTCTATGGAATGGTATCTTGTGTATTCTTGGGAATTTGGAATCTATTGTTAGCATAGTGGAATTTGTCTGCGCTCTGGAGTTATTTTGTATGGTAAAAGGTTATGGGTAATCTTCATCAAATTCACATCTTGATAGTCCAAACATTGGTTAACAAAAAAAATTCAAGAAGCAAGTAATCAGACACCTTGAGGGCAGATCGTTTGCACTTGCTGATTAACCAAGTCTAAAAATCATTAACATCTCCTGGGTCTGGAACTTTCTCTCCTATTTGGCAATTTGAAAGTGGATGGTAAGGTGAAATAAGTACCACCGTTAAAATTAGCTAAGCGTAAGGTTCACAGTGAAAGAAGTAATGTCTTCCCATCTAGAAAATAGAAAAGAAAATGAAGAACTAAAAAATAGAAAATTTTGGTATTCGGGGGAAACGTGTAAGATATGATGACTTTGGTTTGATTTATTTAGTGCCTCCTCTCTGCTTCTCCCGAAGGTCATCGGCTTGGTTTTCTTTCAAAGCACACACTTCACAACTGACAAAAGACCAAAAGATTGAATCATTGATGAGTCTGATTTTCTCAGACGCCTCACACCTTGCAAGCAGAAGGCTCCAGGTAAAGATTAATTATGGTTTTTCTAACCAGAGATTCTAAAGTTTTTGAATGCGCTAAGCTATTCATCCCAGATAGTCACCATTTGTTATGCCCTGCATACCCGTCTTTACATTTCGTAGGCAAAATTTTGGGTCCCCCTTTTTTGCTTTTGCTCTTTCCCTTGGTTTCTTGTTTCCTTTGTTTCCTTCTGGGCTTTGCTCCTGTGAGGGTTTTTTTTTTTTTTTCTTTTGTCTTCTTTGGTCTCCGGGACCCGGTCCCAGAGTTTGTTTGTTCTTTTGAGTCAGCTGGATTTCGGACTCCGGGATTCTCTGTCATCATGTCTTCTTTGATGGGAAGGTGTGGCTGCATGGAACCCCTGGGACCAGAGTCTGGAGGTTTTCTTGTTTCAGAGTTTGTGGAGAGAAAGCAACACATTTTTACCCTAAGGGTATAAATAGAAGTTACCTGTCATTTTCACATTTATCATGATTAAAATACTCAGAGCGATTAAGGTGATTGAAAATGACTAAGTGTGGATCACTTTGGTGATTAACAACTATTGAACAGTGATTTGCAGTGCTTTCTTGTGGTTGCTTAAAGGTGAACTTGTTGCAAAGTGCCTCCCGTGCTCATGTTTCCCACATTCCCCATGTTCCTAGGTAGGATTTCGGCTCTCTTCTTTCTATTTTTTGGTTTTCTGGTTCTTGTTTTTGCCTCGTTTTATTTTCATTTTCTCTCTGGTTTCTCTCACTTTCTGTCTGGTTTTGTTCTATTTTTTGTTCACCGCGTCTTTCGTGTTGACTTTTCTGTTGCCTCCCGTTGGTGGGACGGTTTTGCCAGAGGGTTGTCTGCCCTTTATGCAGCTATAATAGTATGTATGCTCTGTATATTCTATAGAGTAGTGTAAATGTTTATGTATATATTGTACATGTTGTAATCTTCTATATATGTCTGTATATATTTGTTCATTTTTAGCCAGCCTGCGAGTCGTGCTTCGGCCTTCGTGTGCACTTTGGCTCTGTCTGTACATTCCCTCAATATCCTACACTATCTAGTGGCGAGCTCATCACCCTTTGTCTGTCAGAAACCCTAAATGTGGAGCTCCTCCGAGAAAGATGGCTACCTGGTTCAAACTCGACACCTTATTGGTTTGAGCCATGGCAGTTTTCTCTCTACTCTGTCAAGTCAGTCTTTATGGTGGATTAAGTTCCCATACGAGCATTCAAATCCGGCCCAAGTGGCATTCATTTCCTCGCATGTTTGGATAGTTGTCGGTGTTAATTCCATAACTCCCATTACTGCATGGCCACGTGAAACCCCCACGTCAGCCTAATATGGCTCATTTCTGGTCACATCAGTAACGGTTAGTTTTCCAGACTTCGGGTCCCAGGTCTCCATTTTCTCCTTGTTTCTTTCTCATCACATGTGCAAAAATCCCCGGAGGCCCGGGAAGAGGTCAAATTCCTAAGTCACTCTTATTATATGTATATATTTTTGGGGTTTGACATGAGCTAACAATTCTTTCAGGGCACAGGTGTGATGCGATGGTAACATCTCCGAAATCTAGAATAAAGCTCTATTTTGTATAAATATTGACGGTCGTCCTATTTTGCAGGTTGCCAAAATTAAACTCACCAATCATGTTGGAGGCATCTGCGTCATCTCCACCCGGGAGTCCAGATCTCTTCACCACTACTGCCACCTGGGTAGCTATCAGGACCAAGGCCAAGAAGGCCCTGGAAAAACTCCCATTGACAATGAAGTATCTAAAGGGAGACACCATTGTGGGATCAAAGATTGATTCCAAAGTTCATTTGATCACCGACACCAGTGTTGGAATGTGGGCTGAAATGTAGGCCCTGGTAAAAATGATGTTCATCCAACAGACGATCAGAGATCCACTGGCCATCAATGTGGCCAATTCCAGGATCCTGAAAGTTGCTTGCTTCCCCTACTCCATGCAAGCCCCAGAGCTTATTCTCACTTTGGTAGGACACTATAATACAAACATCCGTGTTGTCATGCTCTCCGCCCCAGTCCCAACTGGGTACCCAACACCTATGGTGTCTCTAGATGCCACGAATTTTAAGGCAGGATAGGGGATTCCCAAATTTGATGATGCGACCATTCTCACTTGAGCTTTGGCCTTGGAAGAATTTCAGAAGTTAGAACACATGACCTGACAATATCTCAACAACAAATGGCTTAAGGTGCCAAGGAAAGACTTCAAAAACATGAAGCTAGAAATCCCCCAGACCAAATTTAAAGAAAGCATATAGATGGGGATCATCACACTATGCAGGGTCTTTGGACAGCCCCATGCCCAGGAATTCTCGGTATGGATGTACTATTTCTTGTTGGGCATCACCTTCAGAGAGCAAAACTTTGATTGGGCCACTATCATTGCAAATCACATGGACTCCCAATTTCTCCAGGTCACCAAGTCCTACAAATTCTACATGACATCTTATGTTTTGTGGGCACTAGCACAATAGCACCCTGTGACCTAGGGATTACTTGCAGTAGGTGTGATCCGAACTGGCACGGGCTAGAATGCTCCCTGGGATTACTTTCTGCAGATCTAATGGGAGGCTAGTTTCCTCAGCTTCTGCTGAGTGAATGATGCCTTTATTTACTACAACCTCCTCACACCTACTTGAGACACTAGATACCGGCTCTCCAAAGAAGCAATGGACTTGGTCAGAACTTATGATTGTTATTACATTCAATTTCAACATCATACATACATTCGGGTGACCGGCTCCTCAAGGAAACCCTATTTATTGCCCAAACATTATGGGGATAAAATAATTCTTTTAGAGTACTACAGGCAGATCATGGAGCTCCACGCCCTCTTCACAGTGAAGAAGGTGACAAATGTCCCATTCCCAATCACTTGTGGGAACTACTCTTGTAGTCTGGCCGTGGTAAAGGAGACAGACAATGAACTCAAAATCTCAAGGCTGATAGAGTTTTATCTAGAGTGGAAGAATTTTGATCCGCTAGGCAAAATATCAACAACACTTCTCCGGGCATCAGAACCCCACAAGTATCACATGGAAGATTTTTTGGAAGATTACCAAGATGACTTCAAAGTATGGAACTGGCATTTCATCTGGATGACAATGGGAATGATGAAGAGGCTCAAGCTTCGAAAGTTCTCGAATGACTTTCCAAATACTCGGTCCACAGTGGACCCACAATATAAAGAAAAGGGCATAGATAAAATGGCCCTCCCTTTGGTGGATTGGGATGTGTAGGAGGGTCCAATAATAGAGGACCTCACCCATGACGTGATTGAGCGCATTCATACGTATTTCAAGAAGGCATGCCTGAGAAGTACACGTAAAGTTAGCCCATTTGTGCGGGGATCAACTTTCTGGGCTGGGACCTCCTCACAGGGTGAGGACAAAGGAAAGAAGAAAATGGGGACCCCATCTCAAGTCTCGGTCGCCACTCCCATAGTGGAGAAAATGTAGCAAACTCTGGAGGCAACCCAACATATGAAAGAAAATTTAATCACCCGGTTGGCCACCCCAGCTATTATGGTTAGACCTGTCTGCCCTCCCACTTCTCCTTCACTTGCAACATTAATGGTCTGAGCAATAGGGACGGGAGTGGAGGAAGAGTGGGCAGCCATGTTGGATGTTGGCCCCCCTTTGGTAACCGGGAGAAAGAAGAAAAGGATAAGTATCCCTCAGCTGAAGGTGGAGCCAGAACTCAGGATGCCCAACATCCCTAAAATATAGATTGTTTCCTCGGACTCTCTAGAGCCGGACAATTGACCCGAAGATCCCCCGAAGACCTCCCCCCCACACAATGACTTCGATGACATGTTTAGGGAAAATGATCTTATAGAACTATAAGAGGATATCGAGAAGGCATTGGAGGAGATAACTTCCCAGGAGGAAGTGGCGATTCCTGTTGAAAAAGAGACCCCAGAGAAAGAAGCTTCCATGGAGCAGGAAAGCTGGGAAGAAGGGGAGAAGGAACAAGAATAGACAAATGTCTCCGATGTACCGGAGATACAGGTCCCAGAGACCAACACTACGGAGGAAAGACAAGTGCAAAATGAGTAATTAGAAATTGCTAAGAGAACCAGACCTACGGGAGCAACCGTGATCTTAGCCACCATGCTTCAGACGCTGCCTCCTACCCCAAAGAGGGTAACATTTGGTGAGGTAATCACAGCAGCCCAAATGATGAATCTTGGCCTGATACCTCCACCACCTCCAGGAAATACACCAACAAAGGAGACCATTTTAGCAGAAGGAGCCGATGGAAGACAACAATAATAGCAAGGTAGGGGACAAAACCCCGAAGATACAGATGTCGAATCTAACGCTACTAAAGACGCGAACACCAGAGTGGATGATACTAATGCCACTAAGGTTGATAGTTCTAGTGGACCCATGGATACAGGGAAAGATTCTGGAGAGACTCAAAATATCAGGGATGTGCAACGGAACCTCGAAGAGGATTTACAAGATCAAACTCTGGCAACAAGGCCACTCTTGCCACCACAATGGTTGGTGGATTTTAGAAAAAGGAAGGCCGCAGCACCGGTCAAGGCCCATCTCTCTTTGGCAGAGATGATGACACAAGTGCGGAATCCCCCTAAGTTAAAGAAAGCCCAGACAGTCCATACCCTGTGGACTGGGTCAGCCAGAGACACAGTTGCGGTAGTCACAACACCTCGCCCAGAGGCTGACATGGCAACAAAAAAGGTTGAGGAGTATGCAATGATGGAGATATCTCTGGGGAAGAGGGGAAAGTAGGGTGAGTTGAACCTACTAAAAGAAGCAGCCAAGGTGGTAGAACCCCACTACGAGAAGGAAGCCTAGAAATTCAAGGAAGAAAAGGAAAAGAACGCAAACCTTTTTGGGCTATTGATAGAGCTTGCGCAGCCCATCACTTCCATTCCCCCGAAAGCTTCCACATCTAGGGCACCACTCCCACACGGTGACATAGATGCACTTAGAGGAATGAAGAGGAAAGTGCAGGCAGTTGATGATTGGGTAGTCAAATTGGTGGGAAACGTTCATCGTTTCCTAGTGGCCACACTCCCAGACCTGTACACGACCAACAATATTTTACACCAGGCCAAAACTACCATTACCATCTGGGAGGGAGAGGTCAAGAAATACAAGGCATGGATAGGTGAGTTAGGGGAACGCATGAGCATCGGGGAGGAAATTGTTTACAAGGCTGGAATTTTTGGAGAGGAGTCATTTGACTTTGTCCAGACCCAACACTCCAGACTTGATCTCACACTGGAGATAATCAAGCAACTGGTAGGGGCCCTACGGGAAAAAGTTCTCGAGGTGGACTATTCTTTAAATTTATACAAGGCATTCATTTCAAAGGTTTCGGGAGTCAATCCCTTTAGTACTAAAACATGTACTCTAGAGGAATACGTCATGGGAAATATGATGAGCTAATGGAGTCTTGATACCAATCCCTAGAGGGAATGGACAGAGCAAAAATGATACGTATAACACACATGGTGCTCTAGGCTTACGACATGGCAAAAATAGCCGCAGAATTCAAGGTGAATACTCTGGATCTAGGCGAATAGGTGGAGGCAGCCAAGTACCGCTGGGCCGACCGCAAGGAAATTGATGAGTATGGAATCGCCCAGCTCTTGGAGACATTAAAAAACACTAAGGAACAATAAGGTTCTCCAGATTCTGACTATTTTCACAAAAAGGTCATATTTTGAGCATTATTTATTCTTTGAGCACAAGCTCCCAGGTCCCATAGTCCTGGATCGAACAGTTTTGTATTCTTTTCGTGACTCGTGTCTAGGATCCTCGGAGCTGACCGGTCATTATCAGACAGTTAATAAGGGTGTTAGAAAGTGGGTGACCCCAACAAGGCACGTTGACTTGAGGGATGGTTCTGATAGATGGTCTTCCCAAGGCATCGCTCCAGTAGAACACCTGGCACATCGAAGACAGTGGGCCACTTTTTCATTAATGAGGCATGTAGCCTTGATCCCCGGGGGATCAAATTTCTTCTATTCTCCTTTTGGCTCTCTTTTTGAGGTCAATTATTCCATACCTCTTTTCTTGTCTCATTCTTTTGACATGTCAGACCTCTTCTCTCTTTGAGGTTGTTGTAGCATAGTGCAAGTAGTACCGGCCACTGGAAATTGTATTTTATTATTGAGTGTAAAAATAAGTTAGGTTAGTTTTAGGGCAAACATGTGTATAAATAATAAGTCTGACCTCATTCCAAGGGTCGAAAGAATTGATGATTTTGTAGTCCATAGCTATAGCACTTGACGCATTTCATTTCTAGTAGTTGCAGATCTCAATGCTCCTTAGTTCTTAGAAGTTCTCAATAGATAGATGCTCCCTTGGAGCCATTATTGTATGCACCAGTGCTCACTGGAAAACCTGTTAATGAAGAAAGAAGAGTTATGGCAATGATGTTGTTAGCGTTCTGATATCTAGATTAACATTCTTTTGTGCTGTATGTTTCTAATGTCCCTTGCTCTAATGTTTTAAGTAGATTAACGACCTCCTTTTCCCCTCACTATTGAATATGTAGGAACTGATGGTTCTGTATGCATTCAATATTTTAGTGTAGCATATTAGAGCTTGATTGATGTTTTGAATGTATTTGCACAACTATAGATAGAATGGAATACTTCTAACCCTGGCCTATCTTTTGAAGTTTCTTTAATAATCCAAATGCTTTTAGGAAACCCCAACCTACCGAAATCCCTGGAGAAGATGAGACAAGATAACAAGCTATCCCCCAAAATAAAATAGTCACACTCCCAACTTAGATCCCGCACCGTCGAGACCTGACTCTCATGTGCTTGAAGGCTCAAAGAATTTATTCTCTAGACAACCTTTACATGTGAAGTTGGCCTGTACCTTGGTACCCGGTGACAACTTACTCTGTTGGTGGACCCGGTCACAAAGACCCATCAACAGGTGGGACTATTTGCAAGCAGATAGATGGAAGAAGGGAGTGACTAGAATTACTTCATGGCCAAGGACAATGGACAAAATGAAGGATAAATTCCTTCCTATAGACTACAATTGCAGTTATACAAAAAATTGTAGAGTTTGAGGAAGAGAGACATGAATGTCCAAAAGTACACTAAAGATTTTTACAAACTTGATGTCGGTGATACCCATGATGAAGATGAGGAGGAGAAAGTGGCAATGTTCCTAGGTGGGCTAAGGTTCAATATACAAGATGAACTTAGTCCTACTAGACCTAGCACTGTGGAAGAATGTTATAAGTTGACCATCAAGGTCGAGGAAAAATTAAAGAGAAGAAAAGAAAGACAAGGAGGTGGAAGAGGCCAGTCAAGTAGGGGCAGAGGTAAAAAGAGAAATGAAAATCAAGAGAAAATCAGTAGTGACTAGAGAAAAGATCCTATGTTTGATCATAGAAATGGACAAAGAGGTGGTGGTAGATTTGATGCAGGTAGAAGAATCGGTGCTTTCAATAGAAAGTGTTACAATTGTGGAGAGGAAGGGCATCCTTTCTACAAGTGTCCTAAAAAAGATATAAGGAATTTTGATAAGAGAGTGACACTGGCAAATGATAGAGGTGACAATGAGGAATATCAACAAAAAGGGGAGAAAGAGGGACAACCTTTGCATATCTTGAAGTTGGGGAATGTCTCATGATGAGGAACAAGGAACCATTTCAGAAGGTACCAAAGGTATCCATCTTCAAAACCACTTGTTTAAGTCAAGGTAAGGTTTGAAAAATGATCATAGATTCAGGATCTTTTGGTAATTTAGTTTCCTATGAAATGGTTAACAAGTTGCATTTGAATAAGTTTGAGCTTAGTAGACCCTATAGAGCCTCATGGGTAAGTGATGAACAAATCCTTGTGATTAGGGAGCATGCTTATGCATAATTTCAATTGGAAGGTATAAGGAGTAGGTATTGTGTGACATAGTGCCCATGACACATTTTCATATCCTTTTAGGAAGACCATGGTAGTCTATGAGAAGGACAATACATGATGGATATAAGAACACTTATCTTATACATAAATATGGTAAAATGTTTCTCCTTAGACCTTTGCACAATGGTTCACCATTTGAGTCAAGAATTTTTTGTATTAGGAAGAAAGAGTATATTGATTCGCAGGGTTATATGGAGGATAGATGTATGGGAGAAGGTCAGAGGGTGAGAGCATCATTGTTGGTGCTGAAAACTAATGAAAAGGACAGAGAATGAAAGATGGAAGATTGGAAAAATAAAGTGATTCAAAACAGAGTGGTTGTGGGCACACATTGGCATCCTATTGATTCACAAATGCAAGGTGGAAAATATCTATACAGGGAGGACAGTAGCAGGGCTCATTTGGATCCTTGGTTGTAGAAGAAGGAGTAGTATACACAATCTAATTATGACTGTCCCAAACATCAGATATGTAAAGGCATTGATGATGAATTTTGTTTTCATGTTTCTAAAAATATTGTTTCAGGTTCAAGGAGTTGGGATAAGGATTTTTTATTACAATAGATGCCTGATGGAAGAGGACAAAGTTGCAGAACTACATCAAGAAGACTTGGGGGTGTGAAGACAAGACCCCTTAGCTCTTGGGGCAAGAGCTCTTTTGCTGGTGGGGAGAATGGTGTAGGAGAACCTAAGGACATGAAGGAAATGAAGACACAAAGTAATCATGATGGAGTCACTCATGGGTCCAATGGACTCAATTTAGATGTTTTAAGACCTATAATGGCATTTGAGTATAATGATGTGAACAAAAATGTAAAATGTCCTAATGGTCCTAATAGGACCATAAGACCTAATTATGGATTTAATGGGCATAGGATTGGCAGGAGCCTCAAAGGTATTTAGGGCATTTATAAAATTCAATTTGATCCTTAAGAGATCATTAGTGGAGTTTAAAAGTTAGTTTCTTTATTAAAATAAGGAGATTTAAATTTAAAATTTAAAATTGTAACGACTAGTCACAATTAGGAGGGAAACATTGTTTAAGAGATTAAATAAGTTTGTAAGCATAGTAAATCAATTGGAATTGGTTGAAACTATTTTTTACATCCTATATAGCCTAGATGTGGTATATGGAGAAGAGATAGTATGGATGAGAATGCAAATGTACGAACTATGTTCAGTAAAACTATATTTCCAACAATTTCCTTGTATTTTTTCATGGTTGAGTAAGCCTATTGTATTATTCTGACTTTTGGATGCATTGAATACAAGTACCATACATTTTTCAACTTGTGTGGATGATCTAATGTATCACTGATTTCATTTTCCTTTAGTTATTGCTGACAGACCTAAGGATTGGCATTGTTATTAATAGTTTTGAGTGTTTCTTGAAATCATGGGCATTATATGAATGTTAATGTTTTGCTTCTCATAGGATGGCCATAATATTAACTATATTATACACCACTAATACTAAGTTTGAAGAAATTATTGAATGGAGGGGTGGTCACATATGTTTGTTGGTGGAAGGAACACCATAATTGGGGCTAAGGTGTAGCATCAAGAGATATGCTCAAAGGAGGGCACCTTTTTATGTTTGAATCCATTCATAAATGTTTGGGAGATGGTTAGTCAACCATTTTTTGGTTGAAATAGGGCTTGGAGGGTTGACTTTGAGCAGGCCCTAGTTTTAAGGGTTTCCAAGGAGCAATTTGGGGCTTTTGTATGTGGAAGGCCTTTAGAACATAACTGGTTACATTTTTCTTTAATTCAAGTCATTTTATAACTCTTTTTGTAAGAGCCAAGGTTAGGGGTTGAGTATTAAATAGATTTTCTTTGTAAAAGTGGGGTAATTAGCCCTTAAAGACAGCCATAATTGATTAGTATGCTAAGTTGGTCCAAAAAAACCAATATTGATTCTTTGTTATGTTATGCAGAAGCCAAACGAGTATCATAATATGTTATTTTTTAAGGATTATTTTGGGAAGTTACTGTGGAAAGTCTGAAAATAGTCAATGTAGACCTAGTAGGGATTTAAGCCCATTAGGACAGTGTTTGGAGTTTGCCTATAAGTTGGGCACTTGGAACTTTGGAATAAGTTTATCCTGGTTGGATTGGGCTAGTAGAGACTCCTATAACTATTTTGATCCATTGGGAAGGTTGAGTCCCTTGTGTGACACATTTGAGTCTTTTGGAGAATTAGGGAACATTGTGAGTTAAAACATCTTTAGTGCATTTTGACAAAGTTTTGTCTAGAAGTCTCAAATCCCCATTGATATGCATCAATTTACCTTGCAATGACCTATTTCACATAACTGAGCTTGATTATAAGCAATAAGATTTTGAATTTTAATACATTAAGGATCAACATTCAATTTTTTTAGCCTGTACTAGTTGCCCTTGGAGGTATTTCTCTCTATGTTTACATCTCCAACCTAGAATAAATAAATTCAACTCATTGAGACATTGAAGCATTCCACCAAGAAATATAAGAGTCCCCTTAAAGTGGTTTAGGGATCAAATTCCAAATTCCAACAAGATTTGAAACACATTCAATATTTTTTAAATGAGAGAAATTGATTTTGAAGGGAAGCCAAGAGGGAGAATTAACATTTGGGGAGAATGAGAAGGACTGAATGATTGGAAAATGGTTTGATAAGTTAGTTTAATAATTCACTTGCACATAATAATCAGAGGAAAACTTATCCAACTAGATATAATGAGATATACAAAAATGATCCAATTGTCTATCATTATCTAATCTTCAATTATACCAAGTAAACCAATTATTGGCACGATGAGAGAATTTTTATGGATGGGATTAAAAATACCAAGAAAGTTTCAATGATAAATCAATTTTATAATTTTTTCTTCTCTAAATTCAAGAAGTAGTTGAACCAGCTACAATCTTGTGATGTTCCATCATATTAAAATTTCATCTGAATAGGAAATTATCATTAGGGAGACTTTTGGATATCCAATCCCAAAGAGAAAATCTTTCCTTTGAATTATTAGGAGCGTATATAGAGTAGAATCGCATGGAGTGTTCATTCATAAAGGAAAGGGCCCAAACCTATCTATGCATTGGGTCATCTCCCTTATCATGATGCATTTGGAAATCTAAGCATTTCTCCTCCGCTATCCTATTTATGATAATTGTGAACGAAAAGAAATTCTTCCCAAAGGTTGAAAAGAGTAGCATCTAAGTGTTCATTTCTGATTTTGACTTCATGTAATAATAAAACCTTTGGTTTCCATTTCATTAGAGCGTCTTGAATTTAATTTTTTTATGACAATAGGACAACCCTCTCACATTGCAAGATCAAAGCTTACAATTAATGGTGAACTAACTAGATGGTTATTACCCTCTTATGGAAAGTGTCCAAAATAACTAAAAGTGGAAACCCCTTCTTCATTATTTATTTTTTTCTTTTAAGTAGTTGGAGGATACCTTGACCTTTATATGGGATTGAGAGGGGAAATGGATCTTCTATGGGATTTCAACATGATAGGAAAATAAAGAAGAGAAGGTTCATTGGACGTAGAATGGGGAATGGAAGAGAGAGAAGATGGTTCTTTTCTATTCTAAATAATCCTCCATTCATTTTTCACAATAGCATCTTTGTATGATACATTGTCCATTAGGGAGGGATTAGAGGAAGAAGAAAGACCAAAATAAGGAATAATAACACTAGCTTGGGGGAAAGAGAAAGGGTTTTTTAATGTATGGCTTTGATTGCAATATGGAATTATTGGTAACATTGTCTAGGGTGTCTTGTGTGTGAAGAATGATACATTTTTTCCTGAATGGGTAATCTTTGTTCAAATGGTCATATTTTTGACAAAAAAGACATTTGTCTTGTTTAAATATACTCTTAACTGATGTAATTCAAATCCCGGACCAAAGAATTTGATATCCTCTCGCAATGGGTTTTTCAAATCAATTTTCATTTAGATGCTTGGATGGACCCTCAAATTAGTAAATTTATCTAAACTTTGCACGAAATGAGTTTACAAAGTTGAGCTACAATATCCTTCAGAAACAACCTAAACACTATTTTTTTTTAAAAGGCAGTTCCAACCACATGGGATAGTGAGAACAAGAAGGGCCTTCTAGATGAAAGTCAAAGGTCCAGGAGTAAGAAACTTGAATACATATAGTCAATGCACCATATTGAAGATTTGCTTGAGCGTGGTCAAAAGATTTAAACATGCAGGATATCTTTTTCCCAATCCACTAATTGACTCAATTATCATCCTCTATTTTTCCAATTTTGTTTAGCCCATTTATAAAATTTCAACTCAATAGAGATCCCTCTTAAGAGAAATAAAATACTAGTTTGTTTTAATTTTCAACAATGGATTCAAAAACTTTATCAGGCAGTTGGAATTCTAAATCTTTACCTTCATCCTCTTTTACATCTTGATTAATTTTTTTTCTCCATCCTGAAAAATAGTTTCCTCCTTTGTGGTTGTTGTTGTCTGGCTATTGTTTTGTCCTTCTACAACACACATATCCTCCATTTAAACCATCTCTTGGATATATTTTGATGGAGGGGTATTATTTTCCATTATTGCTTTCAATTTCATTCTCATCTCTTCATTTCATAGCAACTCACATTCAACTCTTTTGCCTTGACTAGCCTCTACTTCCAAGTCTTTATCTAGAAAAGAGAATACATGCAAAAAACTAGGCCCTCACTCTAAGGATTCATATCTAGGAGGAATCCATGATTAACTGAGTAATTCCAGCCTCAAACCCTACAATTTGAGGCACTATAATTTAGTTGGACATTGCATCTCTAGAAAGATCCCTATTTTTAATATTTATTTTTGCTTAGTTTGTATAATTGTTGTAAAGAATTGGGGTTTTGTATAACTCATCTCTCAAAAATAGTGTAGCAAGTTGTTTCGCTATCTTAGCTTCCTTATAATAGTATTTATGATGTAGTATGTTATGGTGTTGGTAGTTGATGGGAGATGCCTCATTAAAAAATCCCATATATTATCCAAAATGGGAAAAAATGTTTGAAAAGTAATACTATATACATTTAGCTGGACATTTATTATTAGAACACATCCAACATTGTTTTATGTTAAAATCAACTTTCAATTGTAAATATGAACAAAATCTCTCTCTCTCTCTCTCTCTCTCTCTCTCTCTCTCTCTCTCTCTCTCTCTCTCTCTCTCTCTCTCTCTCTCTCTCTCTCTCTCTCTCTCTCTAAAATGGGTTGAAAAAATCAACGTCTAAAATTAAAAATGCAAACTCATTAATTGACAACATAAAAAATACACCCTAGTATTATTGCTTTTAACAGATCTAAAAATAAAAAAAAATGCAAAATCATTATATATTAACATACACAACATAAAAAATACACCCTATTTTTATTGCTTTTAACATTAAAAATGTAGACAACATCACCAAAATATAAATTTTATAATAAAATTTCAATAAATATGTACAAATACTTCCTTAAGACAACAAATTGAAACTCGAGCAGTAGTGACATCTTTTTATTTGCTCCATAAAACATGACCGGGGTCACAAAGATATATATATATATATATATATATAATTTACATGTCTAAGGATCTACTAGGTATTCTGATTTACATAGGTATACAAAACTAGCAGTTGCGCGATTTTGTACGTGCAATGAGAAGCCGATAGGAGTTTTGATTTTCAATAAAGTGAAATATTTTGTACAATGCCCAAAGTAGATCATTAATGGTATGTAGAAGGAATTTTGGAAATACTAATATAAATGAAATTTAAGCATCTTTAATTTTTTGTTAGGGTGTGTAAGAGGGTATTATTTCAAGCATTCATGTATACTAACAATATGTAACTGGTACCTCACTGAGTAATTTTGGAGAGGGAAGTGTATGGTAATAGCCATTTGGTCATTTAATGCACTAACCAATCCTTGATTCAGAAGCATTAAAGAATCAAATCTTTGGAAAATTTAGCACAAATGAGATATCCATTAGAATAACATAATCTACAAAAAGAATGGGTATTATATACATATTCAATTTTGAAGCAATTGTATTGAAAGAAGAAGAAGGTTGAGACTAATTCCATTTAGAGAACCCTATCCATTACAATTATCAATACCTTTCGATAAAATGAAGATGATTTGCTGCAGTGTCTAGATTACATTAAAAAACAAAAACCTAAAATAATTTATTAAGCTCCAAGATCTATTTATTAAGATTGTCTATTCCTTTTAAGAGCTCCAATGCTCTCAAAATCATAAGTATTATTTATTATTTGACATGTGAGAGTAACCAGGTGAGGGTTAAATCCAGTCTTGCTATTCCCCTTACGTTAGGATTACAAATATAAAGAAAATCTTGAAATGTTTCCCATACAAGTAAATAGTACTCTATTTTTATCATTTGGCTTTCACAAGAGCAGAAAGACAAAACTTCTAAAACCTCAAAAAGTGAATGGAAGTCTAAAAATGCAAAGAATACTCATTTCTTTCCATCTTTTGTTAGATCCAAACTTGTCAGTCCACTTCATTTAGAACAAAATTTTTAAGAAAATATTGAAACTTTTACATAATAACAAGTCGTCCAAAACTACAGATTTTATGCTATGGAAAGTAAAATTCTTCATTTTAGACACATTTAGCCTATCTAAATGGATTTTCACGAATTATATGTTAGTTCTAATAAATTTCATCAACACTTTGGAAGAACATAGATTAATATATTTATTTATTTGTAATGTTATACCAAATAAAGCTTAACCCTTTACATAATTGAAAACCAAAGTGAATTGAACTTTAACCCTTAATAAATTAAAATTTGGTACTTAAATAAAAAAAATTGATAGTTAATGATGATTATAAAGATATTTTAAAAAGTTTTTTGATCATTCCTTATGATGCATGAGTTTTTAGTGGTTTTTTGAAGATTTTAATAATTTTTTAGATGTTCCATTTCTTAGATGTTGTCATAGTAGATTAGAAAGTTTTTTGAGTTATTAACATTTAGAAAAGAACTCAATAAAATCTTTAAAAAGCCATTAAATTGTTTACACACCTTACATACTATTTAACGTGCATCATTTAAGAAAAAATAATTATTTATTTTAATTGATATTAAATTCTAAAGAAATTTCTTGACTCAATTTTATTTTAATTTTACCAACTTCTAAGGTAAGTAATAGTTATTTGTAATAAATAAAAAATAATATGAAAAAAATTAGCAAATTAAAAAAATAAAAATATATTCTTTAACTGCAAATTTTATATTTATTATAATTGATAAATTCAACAAAAAATACTGAATAAATTAAGATTTTGTAAAATCATTAAACAAAGAATTACTAAAAATCTTTTAAAAAGAAAACTAAAAATTAATGAACATCCAACACCCACATGAGAAATCCAATCAAGAATGAATACCCAAATGAGAGATCCAGAGAAAAAATTCTTAATCAATCAAACACAAAATCTTGAAAAAAAGCACAAGGTTTTGGCTTAAAGATGTGATCTTTAAATCCCGTAGTTTGTGATTCAAATCATTTCGATCGATCAACTCAAAAGAAAATTCTTCAAAAGCCATCTTTTGACTAAAAGTTACTATCTTTACGCATGTATATTGTGATTCAAATAATTTTGATCACTCAAAATAAAAAGAAATCTCTTGAAAATACCAGTTTTGGAATTAAATTTACTATCTTTACTCGTGTAGTGTGATTTAGATAGTTTTGATCAAACAAATCAAAAGAAAATCTTGAAAAAACCAGCTTTTGACTTAAAGTTGTGATCTTTAACCACTTCCCTTTGAATTAAACTTCTTGAATGCTCTCTTCCATGAAGAAGAAGTAGAAGCAGAGGTTTTTTCCATTAATAACGACTCGAGTGCATTTCCACTGTGATGCTCATTGGTGGAGCATCCAAATGAATAAGATTTTGTCAAAACAGGCTTACCAAAAGCACTCAAATCCTCAAAATTGGATTGCACATCAATAAATTCTTGAGCAACAGCTTCATGCAAAACATCCATGGATTGGAGAACATCAGGGAATCCCTATGTTGAATTCCTTTGCCCCCCATCATAGATTCCATTATTGTTTTTCTAATCAGATATAAATTTGTCATGTACGACACCAGTAATGTCGTGCTCTAGATTGGGACATACTCTGGCCACCATGGCAGGCACAAAAGGGCAACTTCAATAATGTTTAAAGTTTAATTTTCATTCTCATTCTCCCTCAAATGATTAATAATTTTTAGTTATTTTCCATATGAATTTCAATTTTCCCTAGTTGTTGTTTGCAATCTAAAGTGCTTCAATTTGTATTATAGAAGATACTAAAAAAATTGTGGGTTTTGAAGAAAAATCAGGGATAATGGAAACAAAACAAGGAAACTTTCCAAAGTAACAAGGGTTGTTGGTTTCCATTCTCGAAAAACTAAAACCAATAGCATAAGACTCGCAATTTTCTGATAAAAAAAGACATTTTCGGGAGCAAAGCTCCCACACAAAGCCTATCGACTTAATTATTATAAACATAGGCATTATTTCTAGTGCACCTAACCATGAAAAGTGTTAGGTGGATATTTTGAGGGAAAGAAACTCATTTTCCAACCTCTGCACCATAGGATCCATCCTTGTGATGGAAGAAAATGAATCCAAAGAAAAGTAACTTTCTTCAAACACACTTGCTTCTATTCTTATCTATCCGACAAGAATGAGATCATTCTCAATTTCAATTGCCAAATTTTGTGTGGTTGCAAGTGTAGGTGGAGATTCTCTTCTTAATGTAAAACTTACTTTAGGTATTTTAGCATTAACAAAGAAACATTTCAAATTTGCAGTTGTAGGCTAAGCAGAAGCTGGAATTCTTCATGTCATCTTATTGGAGTGAGTGATGAATTCACACATAGGCATGTGAGATTCCTTCTTCAACTAGGTGATTTGGGTCAGCAAGGCATTAGTATTTTCAGGAGGCTTGAACCTTTCTTCAAACTTGGCTACGAGAGTAGCCCAATTTGTGATAGTCCATGGTGCAAGATGGTAAAACCAGTTAGCAGCCACACCTTCGAGAGTTTCCATGAACAACCTCACAAACACGTCCTCATACTCAACACCATCAACATCACATGAAATTTTAAAATCAACAATATGTTTATCAAAATGTTGTTTTCCATCACCAAAGAACTTGGGAAAATTATCTTGTGAGCCATCACAAAGAGTATGTAGAAGTAGAGCTAGATTTAGTGGACCAAAAGCATTTCCCCAAGGACCTTGGGTAACCATTTACACATCCTTGGTGAAATCTTGAAAAACTACAAGAAATAAAATTACAAATGACTAATTTCAATGAATAGGTTACGAGTATACTTCAAACACAAGCGTGAGGCTCTTGAATGTGTATCTTGTCCCTAGCAGAGTCGCCAAAAATAATGGTTCCAATTGCAGCATGCGAGACATAGTCTCTCCTTATTAAGTTAAGGCTCCCCCTTCTCATTGCTACTTTAATAAAAAATTCTTAACTAATTTTATTTACATTAAGCTAAATTAGGGTAGAAGATTCATCCTATTCTCTTATTTCATAATATACGTTACCATTACAATGCAATGTTTAAGCAATGGTGTATTTCACTTACAAAGTATTTGTTTAAGCAATAATCCAAATAAATAGAATATTAGACTTAAGAAAAACCTTCAACATACCAGCAACTTTCAGTATCTTAGGAGTTCACCAAAGCTCAAATTCTTTCAATGACCCCTTATGATATTTTGATAACAAGAATGAAATGCATGTGCAGTTCAAAGTTTCCAACATATATTTCACCTTGCATGTACAAACGCATAAAATAGAGTAGCACAAAGTCTACAATCTATTTCCTTGCTTGAGCGTTCTATGTTAATCTTTAACTTGATAAGCAACTCTGAAACAAAATTATAACTTTGAACATGATATGCAGCTCAAAGTTTGCAAGATTGAGTTCAAATCCCTCTTGAATGAAAGCACTCACAATAAATTCTAGAAAATATCGTCATACGACAGTTTGGATTGACACAAAGTCTCAAAATAACCTGCCTCTTTTATTGAAAGCAATGTAATTTACATCTAAGCTCGAAGTCTTAGAGTGCATATACAAACTAACAGATTTTTATTGCCTTGCCAAAATATGATCATTTAAAATGAGCCCACTTGTATTTATAGAAGAGAGACTGAGAGAAAAAACTTGAAAACAAACTACCTACTATTAACTTTCTAAGATATAAAATATTACATTTAAACATGTTTATTTTGAAACAGATGTATTTCAAATGCAGGGGTAAATAAGGTGCTCTCCTTTTATCCTTAGATACACAAATGAAGGATCCAAATTGATTAACCCCAAAGGAAGGATCAATGCATAAATGAATCAATCATTTGGAAATAAGAGCAAAGAGGAAGATCTTAAATACCGGTTTAAAGATTTGAATGTGTGATAAGTTTAGAAAGATTAATAACTTTAATTGAAATAGATAGGAGAAAATTACTAACCTTAAAATGTTGTAGATCTGGAGAATTCTATTTTCGGGGGTCTGCACTTAGTTTTTGGTAAATCTGAGACCGGATCTAGAACAGAAATGCAGAGACGAACAAAACCCAGAAATCTTTTTCTGACCTGACACAGTTCCGATTTTGACCCTCAAGTCAATGTCACCATTGACCCAGAATTTCTGATTCTGACCTAGGGCAGAATCAACCTAAAAATTCTCTGACATAAAATCAATTTTTGGATCCTGAAAGTTTGCCGAAAGGGTAACTGAATCTGCACTCTGATCTGCTGTTCCAAACCTGTACCTGCAAGAAAAATGGATTGTTTGTTGGGGGGAGGGGTTTGACTTGGCTAAACCCTGGTTTTGGAATTAACCTCAAAGTATAACTAAAATTGCATAAGTAAAACAAAGTAAATGAACAAATTCACCTTGTTTGTAGAAGCCCTTGTGTCAGATTCCAATCCGTGAATCCACAAGTATGTATGCACCAAAAAGGATGTAGAATGTAGGATGTCTCAAATCAATTGCTTATAGATCTTCAACACCAATCTTTAATGGATCTTGGAATAGGAAGAGGATTGGAGGAATGTGGATGGAGAAATATTCAACAAGAGGGCTCCATAGAGCTTGAATCCTTCAATGGCCACCAATGGATCTTATTGATGAAATGTGTGCTTGAAAAGTGCATGAATGCTTGAGAATGGATGAATGATTCAATGGCTACTTGGCTTGCTTCAAATCTTTCATCTTCACCTTTGGATCTCACTCTTCAAGTCTTGAGCTCTTGTGATTATGCTTGATGATGGTTATGGTTGCTTGTGGTTAAAGAAAATGAGAGGAGAAAGCTTCCTTTTATATGAAACTAGGGCACAATATTGTAGAGAGGCCTACATAGGATAATTAAATTCCAATTAGACCCATACCCCTAGAAGAGGACTTATATTAAATATAATTTAAGATTTGTCATCCGAAGATCAAAACAGCTGACCCGGAAGCGGGAATTAACTCTTTCCAAAGCCTGACATCTGGAAACCCTGGAATTCTAGAATTTGAACCCTAGGTCAGAAAAAGGTCGATTCTAACCTAGATCAAGGTCAAGGTTGAACTTGACCCAAAAGGTTCAACCTTGAACCTGAGGTCAAAGTCCCATTTTTTCAGTTTGGAGTGTCAGAAATAAGTTGGAAAAAGTGAAAATGGGGCAAAACAGGGGGAAAAATCCAGATCCAAGTCAAGAACCTATTCAAGGCGCTTGACATGACCCCAAACCAACTACTCAGAAGGCTAAACTAGTCTACAATTGAATTTCTTCCATTTTATGACTATACATTTAGCCCCCATTTTAGCAAGAGTATGGACTCGAAGCAAATTCTTGGTAAAGGAGATCATAAAGAATAGATAATCTTATTGAAATCAAAAGGAACAAAGGAATCCTCAAGCCCCCAGGGGCTTAAGTATTTATCAACCCTAAGATCACAATAAGATAGACATCACCAGCTAAGGAGAAAAATAAAGAGAGTGTGATTACCTCGCCCAATGAGAACTTATGTCCCATTATGAACCGCACAAGGAAACAATGCAACTGGAAAGACAGAGTTGAACCGCCTAGTGAATGTGTCTACTGACTAGTCAACCCATCAGGGAGATCCATTCTTAAGGACACCTTCTGACCTTAAGGGATCAAAACATTGTAAATTGAAATTGGAGGGATCAAGAGATCCATGTAAATTTAAACTGGAGGGATCAAGAGATCCTATAAAGTAAAATATCCATGCTTTAAGGATTAGTCTTTAATCTATAAAGGGAAAAAGTTTTAAGTTTTTTAAAATATTTTGAATGTACATGTGTGCAAAAAGTGAGTAGAGCGTATGCCCCCATGTTAAAGTCATTGCTAACACTTTAACAGGAGCAATGGCTTTGATGGAAAAATAAACAACTCTACTGATTACCTTTCCACTACGAGATGCCCCCAAATGAAGGAAAATCAAGGGAAATACCACATAAACATACAAAGAACACATAAGGGATCTACCTACTATGGGGTCAGTATGATCATAGGATAATATGTATATATAGATATGATATTATTGCAAATAAATTGGCATCATTTCCCAAAGAAAGTATAACTACAATCACAATAGAGGAAAGAAAACTCAAGAGTTACAAAGAAGAATCTTTTCAGACCACAACATGGAGACCAAAAAGAATCGGTGGTACCATGTCGCAGATCCAAGCGGCTACACAAGGAAAATATTTACGAACAATAGCACAAGTACAACATAACATGAAAACAACATATAGAAGAGTAAAGATACATATAGAGGAATTATACAACAGGTTTGATTCCTTCATCACCTTGCACCAACAAAGTAACAAGGGTCATATAAAAGAGTCTAACAAACATTTAGCAAACACATTACGGGAGAAGCACAGTACAACATGCAAACACAAAAAGGGCGACCATAAAGGATAAGCCAATCAAGCGCATCACCTACTCTCCCCATCTCAGTTTATATTATTTAGGGAAGGTGGGAAACTCACAAGATGGACTATATCCATTATAGTAGGAATAATAGCCATTTCCAAAAAAGGATCCTCTTAAGAATCACGATGTTTGATACTAGGTGTAATTGTCAATTGAGTTGAAAGCATATGAGGTAAATCAGTATCAAGATCAATGGTCTCATATTCATCACTAAGATCAATAGGATCATCAAGAGTATCCTCCTCATCAAGATTAATTAAAATAGGATCTAAGATGCGAACAGGATCATCATAATCATTCATCTTAACATGATTATGAATATTAACTTCTTACAACACATTGGGCATAGGTTGGTCAAAAGAAGATAAATAATTTTGAAGAATAGAAGCACGGGCCCTAGCATTAGCTCTATGCTTCTTACGACGTTCATTAGCATATTTGTTACGCTTTTCTTTGTTTGACACATGTTGAGAACTAGGAGGAATAACAATTGGTTCCTTCATAGGTTCTATAGGAGGGTTGGTAGGATTCGCAGTAGGTGGAGAAGTGACACTGGGAAGTTGAGTAATAAAGCTAACTATAATGGATAAAGAAGGTATGGAAGGAGTGACCAAAAGACCACGGTTAAGATCTATTCGAGGAATGCTTAACTTGACTATCTTGTGATGTTTATAGGATTGATATGAACGAAAAAGGTTGTCAGGGTGAGGAGGACATGAATTAGGTAATGAAGGCTAAAAGAAATCAAGAGTAGCACAATCTCTAGGCCTAGAAGGTTGATACAAACTATGATTAATCATTTTTACTTCTCCATTATGAATGAAATTAAGATATTTATGAATAGGAGAAGCAATAACATTCATAGCAGCTATCCAAGGCAAACCAAATTTGACTTGAAATTGATCAGAAGTAGGAACAACAACGAAGGTAGTATCTGCAACCTTGCCACAAAGTTCAACATGCAGGTTAATAGAACCAAGTGCAGGATAGAAAAAACCATTACAAGTTTGGATCCATGCATTAGATGGATCATAACAATCACGTTGTAGGTTTTTCATAAAAAGGTTTTCCTCAGTAATAAAATTTATTAAAGATGTGGGATCAACAAGACAACCATGCATAGGTATCTTAGAAATCCTAGCATAAATATAAAGGGGACCATTTGGAGCCTTAATAGTCTCAGAGTCATCAAAGGTAATTGAAAGTTCCCAAGGTCACTTATCCTTAGTTTGTTTCTGAGTTTTAGGTGGAACTTGAAGTTGAGGTGGAGGTGAAGGATCTTGAATAGTAGGTTGAGGTGAAACAACGCTCTCCACATGATTAACAATGTGATTAAGTTCATCCATCTTTGAATCATAAACAATGTTCACAGAATATGGTTGAGCGATGGTATTAGTATCATGTGTAGGTAAAGGATTCGTATAGATTTGAAGGTTTTGATTAGGAGGAGAGACAAATTTTTTCCCATTACCATCAAAATTATCAATAGATAAAGCATTAGAATCGATTAAGTCTTGAACCTTATGCTTTAGAGAATAACATTTTTCAGTATCATGGCCATTCTAGTGATGGTATTGGCAAAAAGCTTTAGAATTGAAGGATTTTGATGCTATCATGGTAGGGAGAAGAGGTTGAATAGGAGGCAAGGTAATCATATTAGCACTTAAAAACCTACTCATAATATAATGTAAAGGTTCAGAGAGAGGAGTAAATGTATGATTCATACGGAAAGCAGTGGATGCAAAAGTGGCATTGTGGGATGCAACATCAACTTGATCAACAACCACATTCATCTATTTATTAATCTTGATATAGTTGTTAGGTTTCTGAAACTTGTTAGGATTAGGAGTAGTGTCACTCTTATCAACTCGAACAAGATCCATTAGAGTGTTGCTCTCAAATTGACTCACTTGTAATTTCAATTGATGAAGTGCTGCACAAAGTTGTTGAAAAGAGGTAAATTCAGTAAGCAGAATCTTATCTCTAATATCCTTTTGTAAATTTGAAATAAACATATGTTGAATATCAATATTAGGAACATGATAAGAAATCCGAGCATACAAATGCTTAAATCAACCAATAAAATCAATCAAATTTTCCTTAATGTTTTGTTTATAATGCATTAAATCAGTTAAGGACACTTGCGGACCAATGTTATTTTGAAATTGTTGGATGAAGGTATTAGCAAGTTTAGGAAAAGAATCAATAGAATAAGGAGGTAAAGAACAATACCATTGTAAAGCCTTATCACGAAGAGTTCTAGAAAATAGTTTAGCTAAAATCCTATGATCATGAGAATAATCACTACAAAGGATTTGAAATATTTTAACATTAGTAACAAGATATCCTTTACCATTTTAATTCTCAAGACAAGGCATATCGGCTTGCTAAGGGACAGTAGCACGAATAATGTCTAAGGATAAAGGACTACCCATGTCACGTGTAGGAATACTAAACTTAGATTGGGTTAGAGATGCAAGTTGTTGTTATAAAGATGACACAGTTTGAGCCAAACTAATAATTGTGGAATTGTAGACGTCCAAAAATATTAATATTAAATTCCCTTTTATTCATCTAACTATTTAATTTAATCAATTAAATAGTCTCATAGTTGGTATTTATCAATGATCAAATACTATCCTAATGTATTTTATTTAAATACACTTGCCTCACAAAATCCCCTTTTTAATAAATTTATATTTATTAAAATTCCTCCATATCCCTAATTATTCTAAACTATGATTTATTCAAATTTAATTTGAAATATAATCTAAACCCTAGCTAGAAACCTATTAACCAAACCTAGAGACCTACCCTATTCCTACTCTATTCCCATCACCTCACTTCCTAAGCATACTTCCCTACCTAATCACCCTCTGATCATACTTAAAGAGATGATTCCTAACCCTTTTAAGGCTAATGGAATGCTCACCCATGTGTGAGAATTCTCTCGAAAATGGGCACCCATTTCTCTTTAAGGCTCTTTACTCCTTTGTCCCCCACTTGGAATTCTTGAGATGCTCAATATTTATTGCTATATTTGACTTCAAATTAGCCATCCCTTCAAGCCTATGTGTCCCTTATGTGGCTCTTATGTGGATGCCACATAGATGCCACCTAATTCAACCCCTCCTCTTTTATCCCAAAAATCTATAAATAGAGGTCTTCTCCTCTTGCATTTTCATCTCTCATATTTGCATTGTTATCATGCTAACATAGCTCTAGATTTCATAGTTGTTTGCTCTTAGTTTCTTGTTTAAATCCCATAGATATTACATGCTAGGTTTCTTTGGCTAAAATGAATCATAGTTGAATCATAGTTGTTATCTTGCATATTTTGCATATCATTTCCATAGCTAGTTTAAGATCATCTTTTGGAGAATTTGAGACTAGTTCCTCATACTAGCTCTTGAATTTATTCATTGTTTCCAATCTTGCATTCATGAATTTCATTGCATTGGGGATCTATTTCATTTGTGTTTGAGAGAGCACATGCGCAATCTATCAAAAAGAGAAAATCAAACAAGTAGAATAGAGTGCAATTTAACTTGTTTTTAGCTCAATCTGATGTTATGATGATGTCTTCTTGTCTTCTTGTTCATTCTATGGATTATATGTGCTAACCCACTAACTTCTCATGTTTGAGCTTTCTCCCAACAGATTGAAGATTTCATCGTACATGGGAATCATTAGAAGACATAGGTGGCATAGAAATATTAGGAACTCTAGGAAAAGTTTAGGAAGAGGAAGGAATGGAAGACACAACTGGTGGAACACTTGGAAATATAGATGGAAGGGGATTAGAATAAGTAAAAGGCATACTATGATATGAAGTTTGTGAGGTAGGTAGAGATACCAATGGAACACTCAAAGGAATAGATGAAATTGGGAGAGATGTAGTGGTCAAAGGAGGAGTATAAGTAGGAATGCTAGAAGAAGGTCCCTCACTAGTGACAGAAGGAGTGGATCCTAGATCTTGAGCCTCTTGTGCTAAAGGTTTAACATTCAAATGCACAATATGAGTGATACCACGCAAGAGATTAATACCTTGATCACTATCATGAAGTACTTTCTTAAGAGCCTCTATAGCTTGGATGTAATCTTGATTATGGTTTTCTTGAATAAGCCAATTTCCCATTTTATCAAGTTCGGTTGAAAGTTTTTGCACTTTTTCAGGAGGAACTCTTAAAGCATCATCCTCATCGTGAGATGAGTGAGAAGAGTTATGCTCCATAGAAGGATTGGAATCATGAGTGATCAAATTGTCATCCGGGATCCTAAGGAAAGGAGAGGAAGACTCGGGATCAAAGGAACCCGTAAGTCTATGACTTCTTCTAACCAGGATACTATAAGTAGGACTAGAAGTGGTAAAGCTCATACACCAATGCAATGAAAATAAACTAATTTAGGAAACACAAGATTTTGATTTTTAATTTTTGAAATGTAAATGCAAGAACATAAAAAAAAAGATAATCTAATATGCATGCAAGATATAACATAAAATATGAAATCTAACACCACAAAGAAAGAGTTGTCTATCACGGGTTCACCAAAATGTAAGATATAAAATATTACATTTAAACATATTTATTTTGAAACAAATGTATTTGAAATGTAGGGGTAAATAAGGAGCTCTCCTTTTATCCTTAGATACACAAATGAAGGATCCAAATTTATTAACCCCAAAGGAAGGATCAATGCATAAATGAATCAATCATTTGGAAATAAGAGCAAAGAGGAAGATCTTAAATACCCGTTTAAAGATTTGAATGTGTGATAAGTTTAGAAAGATTAATAACTTTAATTGAAATGGATAGGAGAAAAGCACTACCCTTGAAATGTTGCATATCTAAAGAATGCTATTTTTGGGTGTCTACACTTAGTTTTTGGAAAATCTGAGACTAGATTTGGAATAGAAACGCAGAGATGAACAAAACCCAGAAATATTTTTCCGATCTGACACAGTTTCAATTTTGACCCTCAAGTCAATGTCACCATTGACCTAGACTTTCTGATTCTAACCTAGGGAAGAATCGACCTAAAAAGTCTCCAATGGGAAATCTATTTTTGAATCTCAAAAGTTTTTCAAAAAGGGTCTTTGAATCTGCACTTTGATCTGTTGTTTCGAACCTGTACCTACAAGAAAAATGGATTGTTTATTGGGGGGAGGGGTTTTCCTTGGTCAAACCCCAGATTTGGAATTAACCTCAAAGTATAATTGAAATTGCATAAGTAAAACAAATTAAATGAACAAATTCACATTGTTTGTAGAATCCCTTGTGGCAGATTCGAATCCGTGAATCCACAAGTATGTATGCACCAAAAAGGATGTAGAATGTAGAATGTAGGATGTCTCAAATCAATTGCTTGTAGATCTTCAACACCAATCTTGAATGGACCTTGGAATAGGAAGAGGGTTGGAGAAATGTGGATGGAGAAATCTTCAACAAGAGGGCTCCATGGAGCTTGAATCCTTTAATGGCCACCAATGGATCTTCTTGATGAAATGTGTACTTGAGAAGTGATTGAATGCATGAGAATGGATGAATGCTTCAATGGATACTTGGCTTGCTTCAAATATTGCTTCTTCACCTTTGGATCTCACTCTTCAAGTCTTGATCTCTTATGATTATGCTTGATGATGGTTATGGTTGCTTGTGGTTAGAGAAAATGAGAGGAGAAAGCTTCCTTTTATATGAAACTAGGGAACAATATTATAGAAATGCCTACATAGGAGAATTAAATTACAATTAAACCCATACCCCTAGAAGAGGACCTATATTAAATATAACTTAAGATTTGTTGTTCCGAAGGCCGAAATAGTCAACCCGTAAGTGAGAATTAACTCTTTCCAAAGCCTGACATACATAAACCCTGGAATTCTGTAATTTGAATCCTAGGTCAGAAAAATGTCGATTCTAACATAGGTCAAGGTCTAGGTCGACCTTGACCCTATGGTCAAAGTCCCAATTTTTCAGTTTGGAGTGTTAGGAATAAGTTGGAAAAAGTGGAAATGGGGCAGAACAAGGGGAAAAAGCCAGATCCAAGTCAGGAACCTATTTAAGGTGCTTGACATGACCCCAAACCACTTAATCAAAAGGCTAAACCAGTCTACAAAGAAAGTACTTCCATTTTCTGACTATACAGACTTAACAAATTAACAATTTCTGGATTTGATTGTGTTATGAATTTTTGCATCTATTGGATTGGATTTGATGTAAAAATTCATAACACAATCAAATCCAGAAATTGTTAATTTGTTATTATCATGCATTGTGGAAATATCTTCTCTTTTATACAGACTTATTCAACATTACAGCCCTATGGAACGTGATTACATATAATGAGACTAAGTGCAATTGCAATTTTTTTCTTTACATGTGACATTACAATTTTATGATTTATGATAAGGCCAAATTATTGCCTTTGTTTTGTATAATTTTAATACTCTGTTCTAGTTTTTGTCAAAACATTTGAGAGTCTAACCAGTCAAAAACTTGTGATAAAGTCCAGAAAGAACTGATAAACCATGGGTAGATGTTTGTGACATATTTTGCTAATATTATACATGTAGTGCTGTATTTCATAAAATCATCAGAATATATGTTCTAATATTTGGATATTTAATTTGATTAATCTTGTTGCATGAATATTTCTGCATCATAACTAACTTGATAGGAGAGAAAGCGGCTGGAGAGTGGTCGACAACATTCAAGGAGGACTGTTGAGGACCAGCTATGGAGGAGTGATCATTGCAGCACCAGGAAACACGACTGCTACAATGGATCCATTATTCCAGGACACGGGGATGTAGTGTGCCTATATTCCCTCTGCACTTCATTATGTTGAATTGGTCACCCGAGCTTTACTACCCACGCCGCGGGCTGTTGCTTTTCCATCTTCTTCTCCGACATGTTTTCAGCAAGATAGTTTCTTTTCTATTTTTGTAATAAATGTTTGATC
>MU224015.1:649570-660553 GCA_018584345.1 Thuja plicata
CCAGGAACACCAACAGTGCAACAGAAGCACACACACAGGATAAAGGGCAGTGTCACAGACACAGACTACATGGGCTAATGTCATGGAAGGTACGCTCACTTGACAAAAGTGGATGCGCCTAAAGCGGAAAATGCATCATAATCCCCCCATGGCACTTTATAACACAGTGCGAGTACATCAACTGAACCAGGTGTACAAGATCCAAGAATGTAGAAGAAGGCACTTTATCACAGTGCGTTTATAGAACAAAATGCATTAGAAGAGCATGCAAGCTCAGATGTCAGAAAGAGGAGTGAACTATGAAACCAGAAGAAGAGATCCCCGGACCTGAAGAACCAAGCACGCCACCAGAGGGCATAAACTGCCAAACACAGAGGAGTGAAAACTTAAAGCAGAATCTGGAAGAAATACCATTGCCACTAAATAGTACACTGAATCAGCTTTCCGATGATATCTCATTTTCCGAAAAAGGAGTCCAGATGAGCCAGATATGACTCCCGGAAGGAAAAACAAAACATCAGACTTTGACAGCAAAAAACACTATCAAAACTGTGGAACCAAAAACCCTAACCTCCACCATCGGAAAGTTCTCGGAAAGAGATTTCTGACGGTATATGGAAGTCAGAAAAATACCCCCGTATGCTCCCTATAGAGCGAAAACAGACAGGTACCCCCAAAAAGGCAAGAAAAGAGCCCCAGGGGCTAAAAAAAAGAGCCCCCGGACGCATGGAGAGCGTCGGGGGCTGGGCCGCAGCCCTAGAACCCACCATATGACCGTGCGCATGGTAGTTTAGGCCCACAGGGGCTGAACAGAAGGCGCCATCGCTGGGGAGCGGTGGCGGAGCGGCGCATATAAAACAACCGGCGGAGCCGCTTCGGAGAACGACAGGGACGACGGAGGGCCGGTGGCGGCAGCGCAACCGGAGCAGCGAAACACAGCGGCGGGGCCACTATAGAGTGGCAGGGGCCGCGGGGCGCCGGTGGCGGATTCGGGCAGGGGCCGCAGAGGTCGGAGGAGGTGGAGCCTGGGCCGGGAGGCGGCGGGGATGAGCGGCGCAGGAGGGTGGCGCGGGCGCCCCGAGCGGCGCGGGGGCGGCGCGGGCAAAAAAAACACCGACTGCGCTATTTTTTAAGCGCTTTTTAATATATTTTTTGAATATTTTTCCCACTGCTGCCTCATTTTTCGTGCCCGTACGGCCCTAGTAGGGCCGAAAAAATTCTCCAGATGCCCCGGTGTCCAAAATGGACAAACCTTATATGGTTTTTGGGGTTTTTGGGCCTTCTGGATGCAATGGCAGTGTCCGTTTGGGCCCAAAATGCCTCCAAAACCAGAGACCCCCCAGAACCAATAAACAAATGCTAGAAAATGCCTAGCGAACTGCAAACCCTCTGTGCTTCACAAAAACTCGAATAGCCGGCAGCAAGATGGCTCTGATACCATGTTAAGATTGCTAAACTCCAATCTTCCCAAGAACACCTGCATGCATAACTATTACATACACATAAGCAAAAGACAGAAGATAGAAGGATTCAGCTATGGCGGCCAAAATGAGAGAGAAGAGATATCCATGTTGCAAAGAATAATTTCTATTAACAACAATATTGAATACAAAACTTTGTTAATAAAACTAAGCGGTCAATCCTTATAAAGGACACCGAAACCCTAAAAGGGAAACAACTAGGAAATAGAAACTTCCTAAGTCTAACTTAAGCTAAGAGTAGATAACTAATAATTAACTGATTTAATTATTAGCAATACTCGACTACTCTAACACTACATGTATAATATTAGCAAAATATGTCACAAACATCTACCCATGGTTTATCAGTTCTTTCTGGACTTTATCACATGTTTTTAACTGGTTAGACTCTCAAATGTTTTGACAAAAACTAGAACAGAGTATTAAAATTATACAAAAAAGGCAATAATTTGGCCTTATCATCTGCCCCTTGGTTAATCAAATGCTTGCCCTCAAGCATTGCACCTTCTGGAAATTGACCTATAGTCACCAACTTCAGTTCTTCCTCACCTTTGGCTCTTAAAGGAGTAGTAGAATCCCCTTGTTCTTTCCCAATTATGTGATCTTCCTGCATCCTGTCAAGTCTAGTAGCATTGATATCATACAAGGGCCAAAGGAGCATGGGCGGCTGCATTGTGAGTGGACACCAGAGCTCCTGCCTGATTTGCCTACCTAGCGCTATGTAATTTGGTGCCCGATGTATAGCTGCTTCAAGGTTAATGGGACTATGTGGTTATGATCTTTTAAATACCTCTGATAATCTGCCCCATCTACTTCTGGCACCGGTTAGGGCTCTTTGGAAGACAAAGTAGGACATGCTGTCATATTCTGCATACACATCTGCTCTGAGTCTAAAATTTTTATTTCTAATTTTTTTTTTAACATTCCCATATGTCAGTCTGAACCAATCCCTCAGGAATACTTCTGGTTGACTACTTTCTGCTCTTAATGGTAGGGGTTCTGTTTTCTCAAGATCTCTGTAATTTCCCAACTGCCTATCATAGTTAGCCTCGTTGTGCATCCATGACATCAAGGCCCTTATGTGTATATCCCCTATGTAAGGTAGGGGATTCCATTCCATCTCTATAGGGATGATGAAATTATGCACATACAACTCACAGAGTAGGTTTTGTTGCCAAGATGGAAGTGTCTGGTATAAATCATAGAATTCCTGGGCTGATTTGAACTCTGCATTTATATCCTTGAGGGTCATCATCAACTGAAATAGAAGGAATTTTTCTTTGAGATAGATAGTATAGGCCCTAAGTGGAGGTCTACAAGAAATGACCTGGTTAGTTAGTTTAAGAGCATGGTCCATTCTCTGTTTCTATTTTGCCAAATATTCTTTCAATTCTGCAATTTCCTTTTCCTGTTCTGCTATTACTTTTTGCAATTTCCTTTTCTCCTCTCCATATAGAGTGGTTGTAAGCACATTTTTATTATATAACTAAAAAAGAAGCATTTGCAGAGTAATCAGACCACTGCTTTCATCTTGGTTATTCTTCTTCCTTTGTTCTTTCCATAACTGCTCTAAGAATTTTATTAACCAAGTTCGTTTATAGGAAACTAAAGCATTTCTTGTGCAAGGCAGCTGATGAGTTGTAGGGGTTTCTTCCTCATGAGTTGAAACATCCTAATGACTGACTCCTGGGTCATTTTGACATACATTTGGCTCATCTTCACACTCCTCTTCCAGATTTTGAGGAATGTCAAGAATCTCAAACTGACTGGGAGAATCATCCGGAACAATATGGATAAGAGTTTCCTCCTCACATTGTTTGGGGGAAGAGGGTTGGCTTTTGGTGGGCACTCTAGGAATCTTCCCTCTCATCCTAGGACTTCTTCTTACAAGGATTTCCTCAACTTCTACGGCCTTTTTCTTACTAACCCTTTTTGTTGTCTCTGCTGCAGGAGTAGTGGCTGCAGGAACTGACTTCATTCTCTTCTTTCTTGAGACTTGAGGGTTTTTCGATTCAGCTGTAGGAACTGAAGTTTCTCCTACTATCTTCCATTTTCCTTTGGTTCAGGTGGCAGTAGGTATATTGCTCATGTGAGCGGTTAAAGGCACATTTTCTTGTAAATTTTTGGTTTCTGCCCCTTGGTTAATTTGCTCGGCAATTGGGTTAGGGGAAACTACATTATCTTGGTTAATTTTCACATTAGGGGCAATTTGAGGCTGAAGGGTTTTATGATGGATGAACTCTTCCCATGTCATAGGGGAGGCATCCCTAAGAGATCTTTCTATGAATAACTTAATAAGGGCATGGTGAGTAACAGAGCTGTCTTTCCCTTTCTAGGTTTCTTCGGCACTAATGCACAACATATTAAACATAAAATTGGGTGCATTCATTGGGATATTATGTCGTACATAACTAAGTAGCTTAAAATGATGTGCATGTAAATTAGAGAATTGCCCTTCACAGGTGAAATACCTTATAATGTGCATAGCCAACTCCTAGTATAGTGGAGGAATGGACAACCTTTTGCATCCTTGCTTAGTGATTTCCAATGGAGGGTCTCCTGGTAGGGTGACTTGAGCCCTGGCTGACCTGGCATCACGGTCAATGGGATAATGTTCCCCTCATGCTGGAAAACTGGTCACTTTCACTATTTTCTCCTTTGTTGCAACAACTGGAAACCCCCATACCGTCGCATGGCCCTCATCAAATGTGTTTGCAAATTTTGATGTTGCTTCCTCGTCAAACTCCATCAATTTTAAGAAATACCCCAGCCATCTGCAGGCATTAAATCTTCTTTCTGCCTCAACATCAGATAGTAAAATACCATGAACCACTAGTTCATGCCACTGCAATTGGCCTCCCATTTTACTAAATTCAATCCTCTACTCTTTTTAACCTCTGTTTTTTATAATTACCTTCTTCTCTTTTGAATTTTAGACTACTTGTAAACCCACAGACCCTCTTTCACATTCTTCTGGTACTCTTGATATGAACAATAATAATGTATTTTAACAGAATGAATCATAGATGTGCATGCGAGAGCAAGAGTTATGTCATGGTTTTAATACTGGGTCACATCTAGTCTGACAGTTAGGGGTTTATTCGGAATAAAGGCACGACATTTGACACTTGTGTGATGCAGCAGCTGGATTTTAATTAAGACAATGTTGAAGTATAGATTTGGGGATCTTTTAATGAGTAAATAGAAATGACACTTTTAAAAATTGGCACACTTCCCTGCCCCCTATGAAATATGGACAAGTGTCCTCACTTGTCTGACTTGGCAGAAGGTACAGAACTGGATTAAGGCGGAAACGATACATTTATTGCAGTATTCTATATAACCAACTAAATCTATGCACTAAAAATGGAAATAAATTTGAAAAGCTTGTACCTGTTAATTGATCATCGCACGTGTCAGGAAAGATTGGCGAGAGTGGGATGACGGCGTCAGCGCACTATCTCTTTATTGAAAGCATGGAAACATGATGACGTGGAAGGTGGGTGGATGAAAGATTAGGAAATGAAATGGGGTGAAAAAGAAGAATATAGAAAGTGAATTGAGAATTTGAACTTTATATAAACATAAATTTTTTATTATGGTCATGCTTCGAAGGAATTCTTATTGAAGTGCTGCAGGAAGAAGGTTGACACCCTCTGCTACAGGAAGTGTTACCTGTTGATCCTTTAAAATTGGCTGGTTGAATTGTTGTAGGAAGTCTTCTTTCATCTATGGCCGGTGATACAACTTTAGTCTATGGACATTGACTAGTAGCTTGAAGTGGACAGGATCGATTATGGTCAACTGGACTGCTCCATTTGTAAATACATGGCTTATTTCATATGGACCCAACCATCATGTTTGCAGCTTGCCTGGTATCTCCTAAAATCTGGAATCATATAACAATTCCCAATCTCCAACTTTGAATTGCTTATTCTTGATATGGGAGTCATGTCACTGTTTTATTTACTTTTGGACAATTTTTGTGTGCTGCAGGGCAGACTTGCGCATTTCATCCAAAGAGTTGAGATGCAGCAATCACTCTTTATGTGCTGCAGGAAGATCAATGTTTAACTCTAGCGTTGTTCTTAATGTTTTGTGTTCAAACTCAATCGGTAGCATTGTTGTTTTTCCATATAACAGTTCAAATAGAGTGAACCCTGTGGTGGTCTTCCATGTTGTTCTATATGCCCAGATAGCTTCTGATAGTCTGATGCTCTAGTCTCGATGATGCAAATGAACTGTCTTTGTTAAAATTGCTTCTATTTCCCAATTTGTAACTTCTGCTTGTACATTGGCTTGAGAGTGATAGGGGCTTGATTTCTGATGTCTGATATTATATTCCTTCATGAGCTCTGTTATCAGATTGGAGGTGAATTGGGTACCTTGATCAGTAACAAGCTCTCTTGGCATTCCATATCTAGTAAAAAATTCTTCATACAGGAATTCAGCAACTTTATGATCTCTAGCATGCTTCATTGCTATGACTTCGACCCATTTGGTCAGGTAATCTATGCACACCAGTATGTATGACTTCCCATTAGATGGAGGATCTATTGGACCAATAAAGTCCATGTCCCATTTATCAAATGGTGTTACCACCACCTGTGGGTTTAAGGGCATTTCATCTGATCTTGTTGGTCTGCCCATTCTTTGACATTTGTCACACTTTCTTGTATAACTTGCTGCATCTTTGTGAAGGGTAGGCCAATAGTAACCAGTTGTTAAAACCTTTTGTGTTGTTTGTTTGGCTGCAAAGTGCGCTCCACATGGTTCATTGACATGCACAAAGAATTTCATATGTCTCATCTTCTCTCACACATCTTCTCATGACTTGGTAAGGTCCAGTGTAAAATAATATGCTATCAATCCAAGAGAAATGGAAGCTTTTCTCCACAAGCAACTTCTTTTCCTTATAAGAGAAATGTGTTGACATTTTATTAGCTGCTAGGTAGTTAGATATATCTACATACCATGGATTCTGGACAGCAATATGAAAAAAATGTTCATTCGGAAATGTATCATCTATCAAAGTAGTATCTTCTTCATCATGATGATGTATGGATAGATTATCTGCCACCACGTTTGCTTTCCCTGGCTTGTCAATGATTGTTATATCAAATTCCTGCAAAAGAAGGAGCCATCTTGCTAACCTGCCTGATATGGTAGGTTTTTTCATGAGATACTTAATTGCTGCATGGTCAGTATGAACATAGATAGGATAACCAGTCACATAATGGCGGAATTTGTTCAGAGCATAAAATACTGCTAATAATTCTTTCTCAGTCACTCTATAGTTTAACTCTGGTCCATGTTGACTCTTACTGATATTATAGATTCATTTTCAAGGTTTTTAGTCTTCTGTCCTAAGACAACACCTACAGCATAGTCTGAAGCATCTGTATGTATGTGAAATGGCAATGTCTAGTCAGGACCCCTAAGTATTGGTGTAGTTGTCAAAAGTGACTTGAGCTGCAGGAAGGACTTGTCACATTCTTTTGTCCAAGCAAATTCAACTTCTTTGGTAAGTAAGTTGTACAAAGGACTAGCTATTTGACTAAAGTTCTGGATAAACCTCCTATAATAGCCAGCGTGACCTAGGAAAGATCTGAATTCTTTTTTCTTAGTAGGAATAGGGAGTGTGAGAATTACCTCTATCTTCGCAGGGTCTACCTGGATTCCAGCTTCGGAGATAAAATGTCCCAACACCAGTCCTTCCTGCATCATCATAAAGCACTTTTCACTGTTGAGAGACAGGTTATGTTCCTCGCATTTGATTAGCACTTTCTCCAAGTTCTTCAGAGCTTCCTCAAATGTGACACCGAATGTAGTGAAGTCATCCATGTAGATTTCCATGCAATCATGGGATATATCAGCAAAGATGTTGATCATAGCTCTCTGAAAGGTAGCAGGGGCATTGCATAATCCAAATGGTAATACTGAATAGGCATATGTGCCCCAAGGACATGTGAATGTGGTCTTTTCTTGATCTTCAGGGGCAATGCTTATCTGATTGTAACCACTGTATCCATCTAGAAAGGAAAAATATTTCTTTCAAGCCAAATTATCCAGAACCTGGTCGATAAAAGGTAAAGGGAAGTGGTCCTTCTTTGTAGCATTATTTAATTCTCTATAATCCACACATATCCACCACTTACCTCCTTTCTTAGGTACAATTACCAATGGTGATACCCATTTGCTGTCAGAGATTGGGTAGATGAATCTAGTATCCAACAACTTCTGCAACTCTATTTTAACTATTTCTCTCAGTGCTGGATTTATTCTCCTTTGTGGTTGACAAAGTGGAAAACTTCCATCACTGATGTAGATTCTATGGGTGTAGAGTTTTGGATTGAGTCCCTCCATATCTCCATAATCCCATGCAAAGGCTTTTTCATGTTGACTGAGGAGCTTTGTTAACAATGCCAACTGTGATTGGGAAAACTTGTTGTTTACATGGAGGCTTCATCCAGAGGATAGTTCTACTATTGTTGCTAGCTCTGCCATTAACACTTTAGGTACCATACTTCTAACTATTTCACTTTCTAGTAATTGATCAATCATTTTAGGGTTTTCTAGAGGCATACAATCCTCATAGGTACATAGTTGTAAAATAGATCTTTCTGAAACATATTTAGCCACAACACATTCATTGGTAGGAATGCTCTATATCACATCATCTTCCTCTTGCATCTTTAGAAAATATTGCCTATGCAACATCATGAGCTGGGCTACTGAATTAAGCTCTTCCTCCTCGTCTCCTAAGTCTCGCCAAATAGGTTCTCCCAAGTCTGGCTGGGGTTGGGCAGGAGGATATAGGGCTAGCTTCCTTATGGCTTGACCATTTGAAATTATCATACTATCTGATCTACAATTAATTTTGGCATTAGTGGTGGCTAACCAAGGTCTTCCCAAGATTACAGGATAGCTAGCAAAGTTTACTTTAGGTGATAGGATGAGAAAATCAACAGGATACTCCCATGAATCTAAGGTTACTATCACATCTTCTATGAGGCCCTCTGGAGTAACAGTTGAGCTATCAGCAAGTTGTAACATTGTGTCTATTGTTCTTAAGCCTTCTATGCTTAGCCTATGCATTGTATCTTTAGTCATAACATTTATTGCTGCTCCCAAATCAACTAGAGCATTTTTCACAGTCTGTCCATTTATTATCAAGTCGACTACTGGAATACCAGGATCTGAATACTTGGGTATTACCACATTTCCTAACATGATATCTACTAATTGACCTACAACATGTTCTATCTGAGGGTCTTTCTTCTTCTACCCTGGCTTCTTAAGGCATGCTTCCTTAATAGCCTTTCCATAAACAGGTATATCTTTGATAGCTTGGAACAGTGGGATTTGAACATTCATATTTTTCAACTTCTCAATAATATCAAATGTTTCTTCCTCTTGGGGTATAGGTTTTTATTTATTTAGCCTCTGTGGAAAGGGTGGATTTTAAGTGTGGACAGTAGTTCTGTTGGGTATATCAGTTGGTTGGCCGGTATTTGGAAATGTGGCTTCTTGAAGCAGTGCTGCAGGAGTGTCTACAACTTTCGTAATTATAGGATATTCAGGTGTTGGTAGGGTGGTACCGGACCTCAAATGGATATTAGCTATCCCTAATGAGTAAGTAGGGCACTTCTGAGTGTCAGTAGTGTATGTTTTCTACTGCTATTGTTTTTTGTTTGGATTTGGTTGCGGTTGAGCAAGCAATTAGGTTGGCTTTGGATTAGCATTAGTTGCTGCATGAGGTGGCATTATTGCAGGTGGTTTCACTGGAGGTGGTAATTATGGATAGCCAAAATTTTGGTTAGGCCACTGTGGAGGCCCCCTCCATTGATTAGTTTGCTTCCAATTTCCTTGCGGTGGTTGCCATTGATTCTGCTGATTAGGCCACTGGTTATTTTGCTGATTAAGCCATTGGTTATTCTGCAGGTTTTGCCATTGGTTACTGTGTGGGTTTTTCCATTGGTTATTTTGCTGGTTAGGCCATTGGTTACTCTGTGATTTTTTCCATTGGTTATTTTGCGTGTTTTTCCATTGGTTATTTTGCTAGTTAGGCCACTAAGGAGTGTTCTGATAATTTTGGTTTTGCCACTGATTATTGTTAAAATTTGAAAATTGTAGAGGATCTTGTGGCATACCTTGTTGTGAAGCCCATGGTCAACGTTGAGTGATGAAGAACACTTGATCATTGTCTCCTTCTATCTTCATGTAGTCAGTTGGAAAATGTTGGTTTTCTAGGTTGGCTACCAGCTTACATCCGCAGTCTTACTTCTATTTGCGGCAGTGTGGACAGTACTCAACCAATTGCAATTCAGCTTCTGCATGCTTCTTCTTGGAAGTCATTGTGTCAAGATGTGTAGCTACATCATTTATAATATCCTGCTTGAAATCTGTGAGAAAATTAGATATCTCCAGCTTTGAAATGCCTGAACCAATCCCTTTTGTGACTGTGGACCGGTATTATCTGCCTTTCTTCACAGTTGACCTTGAGTAGTTTTGATAGATTTTCTTGAGGTCATCCCAAGAGGATTGGGATATGTCTCCACCAACCATCAAGTCTAATGCCTCCAGACAGTTGTCATTTACCCCTCTCAAGAAGACTATTTTTTGTGAATCCTCTGCCAGTACATGCTGGGGATTCTTCTACATTGTGTACAAAAAACGTGAAACATAGTCCTCCAATGTTTCATCTTCCTTTTGAGACATCCTAAAAATATCATCTCATTTTGGGTCACTTCCTTTGCAATAATCTTTATATTTCTGTAGAAACAACGTCTGCATCTCATACCAGGTACCTGCTGCATTGGCTCCTAAGCCCATGAACCATCGTAATGCTGACTCTTTCAGTGTTGCAGGAAACAACTTGAGCTTATGGGCATCAGTATTATAGTCAAAACTTCAACACAGTATGTCAAACTCAAATAAGAAAGTGTCAGGATCCTTAGTTATAAGTCCATAAAACTTTGGAAGAGAAGCTATGGGTATATTCTTGAGATTAGCATTTTTTATAAGGCTTGGGAGAGGAAATGGGAAAGTAGGATGTGCCATTACTGGAGGTATTTGATTGTGGGGTTGCTGCTAGAAAGGAGCATTGGCTACTAGATTGTTAACGTTAGGTGGATTTGGGCTGAAATTATCTAGAAAGCTGGCCAAGATTTCTGCAAAAGGTCAGAAACCACTTACATCAAATGGTTCTGCTCTGGAGGAAGATGTTGCAGGAAAGTTGGGGCTTGTGTCCTCAAAGGGTAACTCAACTTCCTCGTTCAAATTAGCAGGCTCTACTGGGAGAAATCTGCCATATTCATCTCATCACCTTTCTCTTCGATGCATGCAATTGAATTCTTCATGCTTGTGAAGCAATTTTAGAGATACAAATCTAAAAACTAATCTAGGAATGAAAAATGACTCAAAAATGTTCCTAGCTTGACACCATCCCCGGCAGCGGCGCCAAAAATGAACCGCCTCACAATAGGTGTATAATAATCAT
>MU224015.1:664983-675630 GCA_018584345.1 Thuja plicata
GGTAGAAACAAACAAAATGTTATCTATAAGATTTTTTTAGACCTTCTAAGGCAAGGAAAAATTCATTAGAATGGCAATCTGTTTATGTGAAAACATATGCAAATATGGTCAGTCTATCAACAACATGTAGTAGATACTAGATAAAAGTACAACCAATACTGTCAAAATAGTCATTACTTTCCCAAAAACAATAACAAATGATACACTATCTCACTTAAATATCAAATACTTGTAACTATTATTTTTCATTTTCATTTTCTTTTTATATTTTATACCTATAAATTTTTAATTCAAATAAAAAATTATATTCATATTATGGAATATTCCAAGCTATAACCTCATACAATAGAGAGCGAAGGCCTTGCACTCAAAGTAATGAAAACATTCCCCCCAAAAAAGATACCCTTATAAATTTCATTTTACTTTCACGGATGTCCATACTCTTGCCCCATTTTGGCTGAAACATTATAAATTTCGTTTACCTTTCAGGGATTTCCATACTCTTGTCCCATTTTGCTGGAGGTTTTTGGATTTTGGCTTTACACTAGTCAATTGCATTTCTTTTAATGTTTTTTTAAAATCTTTTTAACAAATTAGACAGTCCACGTGCCAGTCTGTGTTTCCAACTTTTCACACGTCTATAAACATGCAAAAGCAAAAACCACCTGGAAGTAAATGAAGGCTGTGTACAAAATCAATGCTTTTGTGCGTATAGAAACTGGAAAGTGCCTATGAGCAATGAAAGATTGGACTATTTCCCTCATGAAAATATGATCTTTAGAATGTGGATTTGAAATAATTAAATATGAGTGCAGGAGTCTTCAGGGGGGCTTATGAGTAGCAAGTAGAATGCGTAGTTCTTTCTTCAACATAATGTAGAGAGACTCAGATGGGTAATGGATAGCAATGGCATTTTATGATTGTGGGAAATCTTGATTTGTGAATTCTGGCATATCTTAAAATTTGATAGCGTATTTCACAAGTATTTTGAATGAAAGCACTGCTAGTGCTAGACAAGTCAGAGGCAAAGATTTGTGCAAATTGATGGTTTTGGAAATTATAATCTAGAAGTAAAGGGAGTTGTTGGGTTAGATTTTGAGAAATTGTGTGTTTTCAATCTTTATTTTTTGAATAGTGATGACAGATCAATTGTTGCTGGAACTCCTATGGGTGGATTAAAAAAATCCAACTAACTTGTCTCCAAGATGTTTCTACAGTGTTACAGGTAGACTAGGAGGATATGTAGGACAATGATTTTTAAACATATTGCATTGGTTTTATTACTAAATAGTGGATTAGGGTATCCATTAACGAATGCCATCTAGACTTCTATCTTTTAGTCTTCTCAACTAAAGTGTGAGCTTTTTCTTTTGATGCAAACAATGTTTGCATAATCTATAATTTGGATGTTGACATGATACCAGTAGAATGGGACCAGAAAAATAGAGCAATCTGGCTCCAGCTCATTCCTTTGTTAAACCTTATCCCTATTTCTTGTTTCCTATCTACCATTTCTGATTTTTACAACCACCTCTTGTGAAGAGGAACTCCATTCCATATAAGAAAGGTAGAAAATTTGTAAAAGTCGTTCATAAGACAATCTAAATTTTTAGCACCATAAGAGACAAAGCTAATTGATTTTGAAGAAATCTGTGTTTAAGTAACAATTTGATTTTGAAGATATTTGTGTCTAAGTAACAGTATGGAAATTGTTATAGCAAAATAAGACATCTTCATGTATATTTTTTAATGCCCCTTATTTGAAGCTTCTCAAACTAAATTATATTATGTTCTTTTTATTAGTTTCTGATAGCTTCAATTATTTGCACTTTTCTAAGGTCAATTCTTAAGAGCTTTAGAAAGAGAGCATCTCAATGCTACTTGTAATTATCATAAACAATGGAACTAACTGTAAAAATTTAGTTGAAAGAAAGAAAATTAAGACTTTGATGTGCTAGAATATCTTGGTAAGTTAAAAATTTGACAACCTCCATTTGTTTTGTTTTTTAATAATTGCTTTGCAACAAATTTCTATTGATATGCATTAAGTCAGTCACAAATGTAACTGAAGTTCTTGGTATGTAGAATCAGTACAACATGGATTGAAACAATTAATTTTAGAGAAATTCAGTGAAAGTCAAAAATTAACAATATAGACAGAGCTTGTCTGAGCTATAAAGGAAGTGGAAAGAGTTGATGGGCTGGCAATAGTCAAGTTACATTTGGAGGTACATTTGTTGAGAAGATGCAGAGCAATGATTCCCATTTATTCATATTGATGGAGTCTCCAACAAACAAAATGCTCTTTCGACTCAATCTATGAGGCATTTTAGTGCGATTCAATCTAGAGTAGACTCAATTACAAGTTCTAAAAATTAGCCAATTTATCCATTACATTGCAAGCTTCAAAAATAGAGATCTTTTACATTTTAGCATAGCAAGCTTAAGGAATAGAGCATAGAAAGCTTTAGAAACAAAGCATCTCAATGCTACTTGTAATGATCACAAACAATGGAACTGACTATAAAAATGCAGTTGAAAGAAAAAAAAATTAAGACTTTGGATGTGCTAGAATACCTTGGTAAGTCATAATTTGCAGGCTGCCATCTCCATTTTGTGTACTTTGAATCATTACGCCCATTGCCCCTGTAGTTAAAATCTTGGATCATATAGGTGCATTCTCCATTGGGATAAAGTGGGTATGAATCATCAAGAACCCATCTTCCTGAATATAAGTCACACTTTGATATCTTGTGTGCTTTGAATGAAATGGGTGTTGAGGGCTTTTGAGCTCTTGAAAAAATGGGGTTTTGAAAGGGCCAATCGTAAACTTATTTTCTCTAGTATAGCATAGAAAAGAATAAAATATGAGAATGGATAGAACAATGACAGGTATAAGCTCCATGAATCCTGCAGGCCCATGGTGAATTAATAGTTAATAAACTCCCGCTCAGCTGAGAAGTAGAGAAAATTAAAGCCACAACTAAGAAATTTCACTAAAAACATTCTACAATTATATCCATAAAAATACAATAGAATCTTCATTGAACAAAAAAATCAATGATTATATTGAGTATACAGACGCTTTTGATTAATCTATTAAAATTCTATTTCCATTGAAATTATATTGCTGATGAACGCATAAGATGTTAGCCTGAAAATAAATTGCAAAACATAATGAGTAAGTGAACCTGTGGAAATGGCTACTGTAAAATGATGTAATGAAGGAATTTGTACAGTAAGCAAGATTGTTGGACTTTGAAATGCCACAGGAGTTCAAGTAAATAGTTCTAGGGTTTATTGCAAGGCATGATTGAGAGGCCACGACAATGGGTGTGGAGAAAAAATTCCAGAAAGAAAATGCAGAGAATGTTCAAGATAAGAAGGCTGGAACTTGTAGTAAAAGTTTCAGAGAATGTTCAAGATAAGACGTCAAAAGAAGGCTAGAAATCTTCCAGAATTGTTAATGAAGCTTTTTGAATTTTTTTGATTCTTATGATGTTAGAAATTTTATTATTTTTTTAAAAAGAAAAATGAATTTTCTCCTTACTCAAACCAATAAGAAATGAGAAAAAACATATTTTTAAATTATGAAAAATAAATATTAGTTATGAACTATTATGTTGTTGTGCAATAAAATTTAATACATTGTTTTCATTGGTTGGTTGACTTGGTCAAATAGAAAAATTTGCACTAAACGAATGCATAAGTTACCTGCCGTAGGCAGGAACTAATAAAATCTTGATTAGAAGCCAGACGCATCACAGTTACTCAAAATACGTTAACCGCAGAGGCAAGGTGATTAAAACATGCATTGAAACTCGATGATTATATGAAATATGGTTCAAATTTGGAGTTTACAATCTCTGTAGCTTTCATGAATTACATGCCAGAGCTCGGTGTCTCCTACTAAATCCTCATTCTCCTCCAAACTTGGTGTTTTAGGGCTCTATAATTTGTGTAATGAAATGAAATATGTAATGTTCTTGAAAATTCATGTGTGTATGCGTTTATCAATGAGATGTAATATAAAAAAATTAATGACTTAAGTCATCGAAGGTTTTAATTTAGTTTTCATCTCATTGTATTTCAGGTAAGACTTTACACAATACTTAAAAAAGGTCAAGGTTCGCATAAAGGTAGCTTGAGATTTTAAGTCAATATTACAAAGAGAAAAAGATAGAAAAACATACAAAAGTGTTTAAGATTAGCAAACATGATGAACAAAAATATAAGAAAAAATAAAGATTTGTTGATGAAAATGAGTTTGAAGATATTGAAAAATTGTTTGTGAATATTGTCAAATAATAACAATATTTGTTTTCAAATACAATTGAAAAAATAAATAAACAAAAAAAAATCAATTACATCAAAATTAATCAAAAACTTTAGACCTCTTATCAATCCTAAATTTTTGCAAAAATGCTCAAAATAATTACAAAAATTAATAAAACTAAAAAATCATAGAAACAAAGATCTTTGTAAGAGAAAAAAATAGAAAAACATGCAAGAGTGTTTAAGATTAGCAAACATGGATGAGCGAAAATATAAGAAAAAATAAAGGTTTGTTAATGAAAATGAGTTTGAAGATATTGAAAATTTGTTTGTTAATATTGTCAAATAATAACTTGGTGTTTCTATTTTTTTATTATAATTTATATATAAAATATATTATTAGTATATTTTTGAAAAAAAGTTATATTATGTATAATGTAGGTATTAGTACAATTTAATGAGCTAGAATATATAAAGTGCCATTTCAAATTTTATTAAAAAAATTAAATATATCTACAATTCGTTTTAGAATAAATTTAAAACTAAAATGTAGATATATGATGTAATCTTTCTATTATTTTCAACATATAAGTGAAATATTTATGTTCAAAGTTTCATTTTTTACATGCAAATCATTATAGATCTTAAAATTAAACTATTCTATTATTCAAATCATAATAATTTCTAAAATTAAACTAATTTTTATTTGTTTTATAATTTTAAGATTATGAAAGTTGTCAATTATAAATGAACCATTCAACTTAAAATGTATTTTTCTAAAGTAAAAATTATATTTTTATTAAAAAATATTTTTATTTTCTTGTACCTATGTTGAACAATCTTTTCTAAAATTGTGAATTCGAATCTTTCTAATATGCATTTCTCTAATTAGAATATGAACAATCGTTCAAACTATTCATTTTTCATCATCAACAACTAATCAATGAAAAAACTCATTCAGAATATGAGTGCACAATTTTTTTGGGGAAAATTTTGATGGTTTGAATCCCAAGTCAGCTTCTTTGTTAGTGCTTTATCTTGAATTCAATCTACAATCTTTTGAGATTTTGAGATCTATTCATTAGTTTTTAAAAATCTAACATGTATATCTATAATGTTTTTTTTCTAGTCATTTATTTTTTCTCTTCCAAAGCATCCACGGAGGTCATGCATTCTCAATAAGTGCTCCTTCGTGTTCACACATGTAATAATATCAACATCTAATTGGAACACAACAATAATATTAAATATAATCTAAGAATAATATCATGTTTTGTTAAATGACAATTAAAAAAAATACTTGCATGTAAAATATTAAAACATAACTCACCACAAAAAATCCAAGAATACTGCATACAATATGCTTATAACCTTCACTCCATACATTGCCCTGCCCTCATGAAAAGCTTTCCCTTGCTCTGACATTTCTTCCCTAGGTGAAATCTTTTGTTCAGGCATACATCAAAAGAAACCATCTTATTGTCGGTTGAACAATGCGCAGAGGCAAACCAAACATGAAACCTTGTATTCTGTTAGTAATGGTTAATGTTTTAGTGAAATAAAAAACAATTTCAAGTGAATAGACTTTTACAGACAAATTAGTGATCCTCAACCAACAATGAGACTACTAGTTAATGGAAATCAAATCAGACATAATGTTGAGTAAGAAAAAGCTAAAGATATGATTCAACTAAAGACAGAACTATAAATTTCATGGATATCACTTTTTCTTTTCTATAAAAATGAAAACATTGAAGCACATAACTGCAATGACAACAATCTAGGAAGAAAACTAATTTCTGGGAGAGCAATAAGATCAGACATAATGTTGAGTAAGAAAAAAACTAAAGATATGATTCAACTAAAGACATAACTGTAAATTTCATGAATACATTTCGTAGATATCACTCTTTCTTTTTATATAAAAATGAAAACATTAAAGCACATAACTGCAAACATACATTTAGTGCTTAAATTTTGATGAAAAAAAAACTTGAAACCCTAGCCCCAACAAAATTCCAAGTTCTGATGATATTAAATCACTGAACCAAAATTTATTTGAATTGATATCTTCCTCAAAATACGACTAAGAATGTTCAAAGAACACTACCATTGAGCTCTATATCAACATTATTATTGAATCACAAGTCAACTTCCTGAACAAAATTTATCAAATCCTGGCTCTGATCCGGTCCTTAAAAAATCCATTTTTGGCAACGATCACAGGCACGTAGGGAAGAAAATAAATTTTTTTGAATTGTTTACAATTTTAAGTGTTGTAGTATTGAGCAAACACGATGATAGAAGATACTAAAAAAACTTTGGGTTTGGATAAGCCCCAAAAAAGGGATACAAATAGAAAAAAAACAAGGATAGAAATGGTAAAAAAAACAAGGTAACTTGCTATTTAATTTTGAACGAAAAAATAGGGAGAAAAAAAAGTCAAAGTGGTTTCCATAGCCGAAAAACTAAAACTCACCGGCAAAGAGGCTGTCAATTATCTGGGAAGAAAAGTCATTTCTGGGAGCAAAGCTCCCACACAAAGCCTATCGGCTTAAAGATGTTAAAAAGGTCCACTTTACAAAATTTTGGGGATCTTATAATGCATTTCATGCTAACTGATATGCAAAGACATCTAAAAATCTGGATTTTGATGTATTTCAATTTTTTTGGAATTAATTACAAAAACACTTTTCGTGCTATAAACTTTGCAATTAAGCTCAAAAGATTTGACTAGAAAGTCATAATAAAAATTAAATAAAAACCTACAAAAATAATTAAAAACTAAAGAAAACAAAAAGGAAACATAAAATTAACAACCAAAAGAATTTAAAATAAAAACATTTATGAAAACAAATTATTTTTATTTTCGAAAATGGTTACAAAATATACTTAGAGTTTTCCAATGCTTAATTAATCAAAATTTCCATTAATTTTTTTGTAGGGTTATCGTAAATTTCACTAAAATGAAATTAACGATAATAGCTCACTCTAACTGGGGAATGTCTCTTATTCATCCTTGAAAATGACGAGAGAGGTAGAATCTAGTTCTCTAAGTGCCTTCTTCCATTCTGTTGGGTTACATAGTCAAGCAATGAAAAAAGAAAAAGAAAAAAGAAAAAAAAAACAACAAGGATGACGTGACTATGCAAAGCAAAACTACTTAAAATAAAATGCAAACTTGTGCAGACACAATTATTAAAAAGAGAAAACCTACCTAACCAAAACTAGCCATCAATGAAACCTTAGAGATGAAACCTTTCACCGGCTCAACAAAATAGATGTTTTTTTTTCAGCAGCTTGATGTACCTTGCATGTTCATAGGCAACTTTATATAGATGAACCGTGAGAAATGGTACCAAAATTTTATATATCACTCCTTGGAAGAGATGAAAGAATTCATTTTCCCCTTTTGATGGAGCGTGTATTTTGCTGCCCCAGTTTAAGTCCACGAATTCAATCTCCTTTTGCCAAATTGAGCATGCTTCTTTGGCTTCTTCTTCAAAAGTATCTTCATCCTCAGATTCTTGTGGAACTTTTGTTTTTCCATTGGCCTCCAACCAAGCAATATATCTTCTAGGACATCCTCTTAATCGAACAAAGAATAAATTCTTGTTGACGACTGCAACTTGAAAAACTAGTTTATCAACCACCATCACCTCAGGTTGATCAAATGATTTCCTTCATGTGATTGAGTTGAAAATATGACCGCACTTCATACCTTAGTATGTTGTCCACAAAATTTAGACTTATGAAAATCTAAATTATTTATGACAAGGTTGTCCTCAAGCTTTGGGGTAGTACATTCAAGCAATGCTCGTTCAAGTCCACGACCTTGAAACAAATATGTATTATTTTCAACTTGACTGGGACCTTCATGCGTGTCCATCTTTTCACATCTAATGACATAATTATCTTCATTCATTTGAACATCATAGGAATGATTTTCATCTTTATGCTTTTCATCAACAAGCTTTTGAGAATGCAAAAACCAGAATTGAGAGTTGCCAACTATGTCTACTTCCTTTTCCTATAAGAGAATAGAAAGATCATTGACTTTTAATTCACGATGCTTCATTGTTTCCTTCACTGATGGTGCCTCAATAGAAAACTTATTTGGTGATGAAAATAACTTATGTTGATTCCCACCAGAAAAACTATAACCAACATTTGGGAGAAGCCTACTTTGTACATCCTTGCCAAGAGCGAAGAACCCACCTTGAGCTATTTGCTTTTTGAGGGAAAGCAACTCATTTGCCAACCTCTTCACCACAAGATCAATCCATATAATGGAAGAAAACGAATCCAAAGAAAAAAATAACTTTCTTCAATTACACTTTCTTCTATTCTTATTTTCCTAACAATAATGAGATCATCCTCAATTTTAATTACCAAAGTTTGTGTGGTTGTAAGAGTAGTTGGAGCTTCTCTTCTTGACATAAAAATTACTTCAGGTATTTGAGCATTTATGAAGAAACATTTCAAATTTGCAGATATAGGCTAAGTAGTAGCTATAACTTTTATGTCAACTTGTTGAAGTGAGCGATGAATTCAAACATAGGCATGTGAGATTCATTCTTTAACTAGGTGAGTTGGGATAACAGGGCATGAGTATCTTCAAGGCACTTGAACCTTTCTTCAAACTTGGCTATGAGAGTAGCCCAATTTGTCATAGTTTGTGGTGTAAGATGATAAAACCAATCAGTAGCCACACCTTGGAGAGTTTTCGTGAGAAACGTCATAGATGAGTCCTTGTATTCAACACTATGAACATTGCATGTAATGTTAAAAGCAATAATATGTTCGTCAGGATGTTGTTGTCCATCATCAAAGAGCTTGGTAAATTCTTCTGTGAGCCATCAGGAAGACCATGTAGAGGTGGAGCTAGATTTAGTGGACCAAAAGTATTTCCCCAAGGACCTTGGGCAACCATTTACATGTCGTTGGTGAAAGATTGAGAAACTAAAAGAAATAAAATTACAAATAAATAATTATAATGAATATGACATGGGTATACTTCAAACAAAAGCGCGAGGCTCTCAAATGTGTATCATAACCCTAGAAAAGTCGCTAAACACTATTGGGTGAGTATTTTGCAACCAATAGTTTGAAGGATCAATTACAAAATAGTGGTTCCAACCACAACATGTGAGACAAAGTCTCTCCTAATTAAGGGAAGGCTCCCCATTCTTATTGATACTTTAATCAAGAAAACTCTTAACTAATTTTACTTACACTAAGCTAAATTAGGGTGGGACATTCATCCTATTCTCTTATTTCAAAATAGATGTTACCATTATAATACAATATTTAAGAAATGGCGTATTTCACTTACAAAGTATTTATTAAAGAAATAAGCATGATAAATAGAAGATTAGACATAAGAATAACCTTCAGTGTACCAACAAATTTCAATAACTTAGGTGTTCACAAAAGCTCAAAGTCTTTCAATGACCCTTATGAGATTTTGAGAACAAGAATGAAACTTGTGTGCAACTCAAAGTCTCCAACATATATTTCACCTTGCATGTACAAGCGCAAAAAATAGAGCATCACAAAATATGTAAGTTATTTCCTTGCTTGAGCATTCTATATCAATGTCAGACGTGGTAAGAAACTCAAAGTAAGCAAGACCAAATCTGAAACCAAATTATAACTCTAAATGAAATATGCAGCTCAAAGTCTGCAAGACTGAGTTCAAATCCCTCTTGAATGAAAGCACAAAACTCACAATCAACTCTAGAAAATATTGTCACATGATAGTTTGGATTGGCACAAAGTCTCAAAACAACCTGCCTCTTTTATTGAAAGCAATCTAATTTACATCTAAGCTTAAAGTCTTAGAGTGCATATACAAACTAACAAAGTTTTATTGTCTTTCCAAAAGATAATCATTTACAATGAGCCCTCCTTTTTCCTATAGAAGAGAGACTGAGAGAAAAAGGTGGAAAACTAACTACATATTATTGACTTATTCAATATTACTTTCCTATGTAATGTGATTACATGTAGTGAGACTACGTGCAATTGTAATTTTTTTTTTCTTTACATGTGATATTACATATGTGTAGACACCTGAAAATGGACAGGCTTGCGACTTTACATTAAAAACACTAATTTTCATCTATTAATTAATGATTTTTAATCATAAATTAATCATTTGTTTTCCTCTAAATTCATTCCCCAAATCATCTAATCAAATTTGCCAAATTAATTAAATAATTAATTTTATTTAATTAATTAACCTTAATTGATTAATTACCATTAATTAATTAATTAAATTCAATTTCCTATAGTTTAAATTCAAATATTTAAACTTACTAATTAAATTCTTCCAATTAAATTAATTTCATTCAATAAAGCAATTCTAAA
>MU224015.1:675639-686351 GCA_018584345.1 Thuja plicata
ATTCAATTATCTCACATGTTGAAAACTTTAATTAAATAAATGAATTAAATATTCATTTATCTTCAAAGAGATAACTCCAATCAGATCACATGGGTTACTCCACCCATCTCTCTAGTCCACATGGGTAACTTCACCCACCTCTTCAGTTCTAAAAGGTAACTCACAATTAGCTCTTCAGTCAATCAAACTTTATCTCCTTTTTACCAATTAAAGAGGTGGAGTTTACTGATGACCTCTCTAGTTCCTTTTAATCTCAATCGTTCATCTCCCTATCTCTGGGATTGATCTCAACCGTTCAGATCATCACCAATTCCTATATAATAAACCCTTCATAACCATTTGAAGGATCTAGGATTTCAAGCTCTTGCGTGCCATTACTATGTCAGTTTGGTTCTAGCATTCAAGCCATCTTGCGATCACACACACATTTCAATTAGCGAATTCTCGACGCTTCTCAAGTCACAGATGCTGCCCACACCAATACTGAGCATCAAGAACAATGTTTCGGAAGGAGTAGAGAGAAACAATAGAAGCTTTAAGCGCTTCGGGGTTTGTATTCATTTGTTTTCCTTTCTTGTGCTTGTACATTTTATTGGTTATGCTTCAAGTTATTCATTTTAGGAGTATTTGTGTATTGGATTTATATCACTTGTAAAACCTTTTTCTACTAACCCTTGCCTTTGGAAAGCTTGGGAACCACGAATCACGAAAAAGAGGCGTACATTTTGGTGAACCCAATGTGAAGCAAATAGCCTGAATATCTCTTGCATACAATAGACAAAATCCTTTAGCCTCGACCGTACGGTTGCATACCTCATTTTCCATCATTTTCTCGATATCTATGTAATTTCGCAATTGCTGGTATTTTTCCACAATTGATGAAATAGTGCCGCAATTGATTTGAGGGTTTCATAATCTTTTCTATCATTTTCCAATTCTTTATTTCTAACATTGTTCCGCAATTGACCGATCTATGCCATAATCGCTTGCATATTGTCGCAACTGAGAGTATTCTGCCACAATTGACAAAACTTTACCGCAATCGCCAAAAGTTTGCCGCAATCGCCAAAAGGTTGCCGCAATCACTAAAAGGTTGCCGCAATAGCCAAAACTTTACCGCAATTGAGGGAAGGTATTTATGTTTTGCAATTATTAGCTTCTAAAATATTGTTTGTAATATTTAAAATATAACATTTAAGTATAAGTGACATATTTACCTTTCTGATACTCTAAGTTATATTTTAAATATATACTTCCAAGATGTTTGAGAGTGGTTTCAGATCTCTAGGAGTTAAAATGCAAAATCTAAATTTTGGAGGATTTTTAAAAAATCTCAGACTTAGTCAAATTTTAGGATTCAGCATGTGTTACTAACCTTGTTGTTTCAGCTTGTGGCATTGGAAATAGATTTAAAAAAGCATACTAAAATTAACTCATTTGTTATTTTAGTGCTTAAAAAGAATATTGTATGCCAAACATCACAAATCTCAATTTTCCAATTTGGTGCTTAAAATTGACATGGTGGTTAACAATTGAACAAAGGAAAAAAATCTTTCAATTTGGTGCTTTTAAAATTGAACAAGCAAATCATCCCCTACTTTGGGCTTAAAATTGAACACTTGTGCTTGTATGGTGGTGTAGGTTAGTTCACATTTCAAACTTTTGGAGCTTAATCGATTTACCTTGTGTCTTGAGTTTTGGGTGCACTTGCACAATCTGTTAGATTAGACACCTTTATACTTTTAGAAAGGCTTGTCTGGGGAATGTGCTTCTTCTTCGGAGAACGACCTTAAACTGGTAATCCTTCCGATCGGTATATAAACAAGGCATGAACCAAAGTTCCATCTTATCTAGCCAAGCTCGGGCGAGGTGTGTTAATGATAGTCTAGATCGGGTGAATGTCCCTAAGGAGCCAGTGTGGTCAACTAGGCTCTTAAGTGAGTCACACACGTACAGACTGATTGGATAGATGCCATAGACCCTTACTACAACCTTGTTAATTATAGGCCAACCCGATCTACCTCCGAACAGATACCTTATTATAGTGCAAGGGGTTGCAGAATTTCCCCCCAAGATTCCCAACATATGTGTCCCAAGGTATTTGTGTAGTGAAAGAGATATTCACTCCACGACAATAATACCTGGCAATGGCAAAAACACAGGCGCCTACGTTGTGGACCTTCGTGTCCTAGTAGTGTGACAATTGTTGTGTGAGCTAACAAACATTCAAGCATTGGGCCTATAATATTGTATTTTGAAGCCATTGACATAGATTAATCTAAATTTTCATTGTTGAGACCTCGTGATAACCTTGCAACTTGAAAAAAGTTGTAGAACATACACATTGCCAGTCTTCATTCTTTAAAACACATTGTATTTTGTGCTTGTTCTTTGACCAGTTTCTGAAAAATGCAAAACAAAACATCCAATTGTCAAAATGAGTCAAATGTGTTAAAGTCTAGGGTTGTCAACATCAGCTGTCTTGCAAAATCAGAAGCCTTGTTCCAAAATATCAAAATTGTCAGACAGTGACACTTGTCCTCTAGTCTTTTTGAGACTGTTTCCCTTTTACCGCAATTGCTCGCATTTTGCCGCAATTGATGGAAGTCTATCGTAGTTAACTTGTTTATTGCCACAATCGACCTATTTATTGCCGCAATCGGTGATAACATACTGCAATCGATCATACACTTTGCCGCAATCGATGAAGTTTTTCCGCACTTGACCAGAGATATTTTTACACATGTTTTAACCTAAAAACCTTGAGAGAACTCTTCATTTGGTGTCCAAAACTAGTGTCTATCCTAGGAAAATGTGAAGAACATTGTGTGAATCTCTAAACATTAAAGATCATCCCTTCTTTGTAAAGCACGATTGTTGTCAAAAACATTGTTAGTTTGAAAGCTCAGACTCGAAATACCTTGATCTCATCATATCAAACATCATCATCTTTATCAAAGTGACTTTGTCCCAAGCAAAGGTTGGCAAATCTTATCTTTTTATATCATCACCACTTTGAGATCAAGATATATCAAAATCTGTCCTTAGAATTACCCTTGTCCAAAATATAACTCGGACTTCCTTAGAGAGGATTTTCTTCCTTGTTTGCTTTATATCACTTGTTTTAGTTACAAAATCTGGACCACACTATGTCTCAAACACCTCATGGAGGGCCTTACATAAGGTCAAAGGCTAGAACACAACTTGATGAGTCATATATCAATAGATTCCCCGCTTGAGAAAATGTCACAGAAGAGGAGCTCAAAGATATAGAGAAAGATGCCTATTCCACGCAAGTGGTTGACGCTGTTGTAGAGAGGAACCCTGAATGTTTCTTAGCCATGTTTATAAGGAAGGGAGTAAAACTCCCCGCTGAATTCAATGTCTCAACCCTATGGCCCAAAAACCCTCTCGCGGGTCAAAACACTACTCATCCCTCTGAAACAGTACATGTGGTTTCTCAAATCTTCCCATCCTTGACAACACCAACATTGGAATAGATGATACCCAATCAAACCAACTACATAAACTAATCAAGCACGTCTTTCACGCAAAGCATGACAGGCTCCCAACTAAGTGCACCCATGATCACTATTATGCCTCTACCCTCGACCTTATGGCCTAGCCAATCAAGCTCTCATGATATGCCTTCTATCCCACCAACAAGCAACAACCTTTTTGCAACCATGCCGCTACCCCAGTTAATCCCTACTAGCCTTGGGGTCAACACATCATTCCCACAGGGATCCATCTCTACAAGTCTGACTTTCAGTGAATGCCCACCCAAGGTTACGCCTTTTCTCATCCAACAATAACCTCAACCCTAGCAGCAGTAACCCCAGCTTCAGCACCAACAACCCCAACCCCAACAATATCAACCCCAACAGTATCAACCACAGTTTCAACAACAACAACACCCCCAACCCCAACAATAAACACAACAGAATCAACCTTGGGCAACTCACATGCCCCATATCAGAATCATGTGTTGGGAAATCAATATCAAGTCCCAAAGATGAGGTCCTATGTTCCTACTCAAGGGACACAACTAGATGATTCCTATATCAGCCAATTTCCCCCGTGGGAAAAAGAGAAATATGATAACCCATTTCCCTCATATGAAGAAGAACAAGAACCTAACTAATATGATGACAACAACCCTCTTGTCTATTCATAAAGTTTCCCCGAGTTGGCACACGACTAATGGAAAACTAATATCCTCATGCAACAAGTGCAAGACCTGCAAAATCAGCTAGATGATCTTCAAAGTCAAATTCAACCAAAGTCTTACACTCTTGAGGACTTATATCCCTACCCTATTGACTATATATCTCAAATCACATCACAAGTCAATGAATGTTCTCTTATTTCCTCAAATCCACCACTGATGACTTCCCAAATAAACACAATTGAAAGTATGTCATCCTTGGGAGACCAATCTAAACCTTTCAAGAGTTTAATTCAAAAACTGGTTCATAGACATCATTCTATTGTTAAGCAAGATCAAAATCATCTACCCATGTCTAGCAAGGGTCCATTCCAAAACCATAACATTGTTGACACATCTATCTCCTGTGAAGAATTTGTCCCACAAGAAGCCTCCATGCTTCCCATTAGTCCTTCATCCCCTGAAGAGTCACAAGAGAAATCTTTTCCATTCCTATCAAATGATTTATTTAGTGATGAGACCTCCCAAGGGCTATCCACAATAGATTTCAATGTTAATCCCTCTTACGACTCAACTATCCTAGATCCAATGCCACCATGTGCTCCATTCCTAGACGAACCCACTCCCGAGAGTCCCATTCAAAATCCTTCTCCCTCATGTCAAAACATTGAACCCTTCCAAGAATCCACCATACATATTCCAATTGATATCCTATGTCAAGAGGATGATGCAAAGCATGAAGAAACAAGTCCTAATGAAAATCAAGATCAAGATCCCAAGAATGACCAAACTTGTGTAGTTTTTGACCAAGACCTTATACTTCTAGAAACTCATGAAGATTACACTATCCTTTACCATCCTATCCAATTTGATCCCATTCCTTCCTAAGAAAAAAGTTTCCTTCCAAGTCTTATGGACCTTCCACTTCCCATTCCTAAGCAAGATCATGAGATCCTTCCCATTCCTTCGAAGGATTCCATTCATGGTCAAGAGAAAATCATACCTAAAATGGAGTTTGATGGTCCTCTCCCAAGTCAATATCAAAGTATCCCTTCACCTTCATCTCCACGGCAAGATCCCATCATCCCTCCAGATCCTCCTCATGATCCTATGATTCCTTTATCTCCATTTCCTAATCCTCCATCTTCTCCACAAGATCATATCCTACCAAATGATCTTGTCACTACTCCTATTCCATCACAAGATCCTATCATTCCTCCCGATCCCCCTCATTATCCCAACACATTTATGCAAGTTGTTCATGAACCCCATGCATTTCATATGGATTCCTCTACTTTCATCCGGTCTGGTCCACTTCATGATCCTATTGTTTCTTCCATATCATATCTACCTCAAAATGTACTCGCGTCTTTTAGAAAGTATCCTACTGGTCAAAGAACACATTATCAAGTCAAAAGGTTAGACCTCCATGAACAAAGTACATTAAAACCCTTTCATATCAAAGAAAATTATGATGGTCATGGCCTCCATAACAAAAATCATTCTCAAGATGTTGGTACCCCTTCCAAATCCAAATCCAAATGTATACCATCCCCTTCACCCCTTCTATCCATCTTAGGTCCATATATTCCTCCATCCGCTAGTTCACAATCCACTTCTCCTTTCCTAAATCAAGGTCAGCAAAGGCACACATCTTGGACAACCTTCCACCCATCCAAAAGGTCTCCATACCATTATTATCCATCCATGAATCACATTCCCCTTTCAAGCAATTTGGATGCCAAACATAAGTTCCATAAGTCAAAAAATCCACATGCAGTCAAGGATCAACATGTCCACTCTAATCAACATGCAAAAACAAAGAAAAATATGATCCAAAAGGAAAAACAAATGTCCAAAAAGCCTCAAAGGACCCTTGAGCAAAAAGAAAATTCAAAATCAATATGGGTTCCTAAATATCTTATAGAAACAATGCATTCTAAGGGCCCACAAAAGAATAAAAAATCAAAATCCATGTGGATTCCTAAGAAGCTTCTTGAAGCACAGTATCCCAAAGAAAAATCCAAGTTGGCATCCAAAATTTCTATCCATCCATTTAAACACCTCCAACCTTCCAAATCCATTTTGGGTCCTTATGTCCCAAAATTCATAAACATTCCTCCATCAAGTCCAAAATCTCCTTTTCTTCCATCAAAAACAAAAATCACTTTTTCCTCCTTCACCCCTCAAGGTGTGTGCCAATGTTGTTCATTCCCACATATACATTCACTCAAAATCAATTATTCTCGCAATCCCTCCATTATCCAACACATATATTCCAATCTTCCATCCATGCTCTTGTTCAATCCTGCGCATAAACCATCACCTTATCCCACTTCATCTATTTATCCCCCTTTTCCATCACCTTATCAACATCTTTGAGCATACCTTCAATAGCCATGATCTATTTTAACACATAGGTTACAATCTGAAGAGCAATATTCTTGAGTCCTTCCTCCATTTCCTATCATGAGTCTATTATCTTCCGAAAAAGTAAAAAAAAAAAAGTGAAAAAAAAAAAGAAAAAAGAAAAAAAGAGAGAAAAATATTTGTCCACTAGTGAAAACCTGGCAAATAGGCACATTGGGAAAGTACCATGATGAAAACTAGGCACACATGCATCATGTGTAATCTACGAACCTCTTGCATTCCATACATGGGGCATGTTCCATCCATATTTTCCTATCCTATCATATCCCTTTCATTTCCTCTATTTCCTCCATTAACCTATATCCCTCATATCCCTTATCTTATCAGCATCCATTTTCCATTTTTTCCAACTTTGATCTTGACAAGGCTAGGGATCTCCCTAGAAACATCACATGTCCTATATGTTTCATGTTTTCCACATCCCCATGGTCCATATTTCGTATCTTTTCACAGTCTTGAATCCATATCCCTTCCCCTTGTCCATTCTTGATCTTGTTTTCCCTATCCATGTCCTATCATTAACCTATCAAATCCCTCTCTTGGTATTCATAGAAAATACAGACAAAAAATTAATAAAAAATGCAAAACCTATTTTTAGCATCCTCTTGACATGTCCACTCTTGTCAACCACATGCCAATCAATGCACCATGTATTTATTTTATCTTGTCATGTCCAGTCCCTTATCTTGCAGAGAAACATGTTATCTCATCCTGTGGATAGTCCTTGGCATCCAAACAACTTCAAGACATACTAAGAGACCTTTGACCTTCATCCATCTACCCATTCATCCATCAATCCATAATTTCCTTGCCTTTCTAGACTGGGGGCAATCTGAAAAAAAATTATGTGGGGATTTGACCTAGTCGGCAAGATTACACCTTCTTCAACAAATGGACACAAATACATCATAGCAGCAACAAATTACTTCACTAAGTGGGTGGAAGAAATTCCCCTCACTTACATTATCAGAAAGCAGATATCAATGTTCATACTTAACGACATCATCTGTCGATACAGGATTCCTCAAACCATCCTAACAGATCACGGTGCGCCTTTCCAAAAAAAAGATGTCGAAGAGATATGTGAACAATTCCATATCAAACAAGGGTTCTCCTCATTTTATTATCCTCAAGGGAATGACCAAGCTGAAGCTACAAACAAAACAATTTTGAAAATCTTGAAGAAAACAGTGAACAAATCAGGGCGAGACTGGCATTTATAGCTTAGTCCTGCATTATGGGAATACAAAACTAGTGTGAGAACACCTACAAGAGCCACTCCTTTCTCTCTGGTCTATGGATCAGAGGTGGTATTACCCCTCAAAGTGGAAATCCCATCCCTAAGTATATCTTTGAAGAACCTGATTACAGATGAAGACTACAGAGTAGCAAGGCTCGGTGAACTGGAGTTACTAGATGAAAGAAGACAGCATGCCTTTGACCACTTACAAGGCTATCATAATCGCCTTAGAAGAAACTATCACAAGAAGGTGAAGCCACAAAAATTTGAAGTAGGAGACCTTGTCCTCATGGAAAATCAAAAGAACCAAGCAGAGCGAGTCAAACCCAGAAAGTTTGAGCCTAACTGGCTAGGACCATATGTCATTGTCAGCTCTACCTAGAGTGGGGCATTCATACTGGTGACACCAGAAGGAGATCAGATCCCCAGATACATCAACAACATTCACCTCAAGAGGTTCTACCCTTGAGGTCTTTATGGTTAAGGCACCTATCTACATATCTAGAAAATACCAAAAAAATCAGAAAATACAAAATGTTACCTTGGTGAAAACCTGGCAAACAGGCGCCTTGGTGACAACAATTTTTTTTAAAAAAAAAGCAAAAAATTAAAAACAAAAAAAATCATTCTCTTAGTGAAAACCTGGAAAATAGGCACTATTGAGTAGGTACCTTGGTGAAAACTTGGCAAACATGCACCAAGTGTTCAAATCTAGCTTCACCATCAATGAACTCCAAGATCAAAAACCTGAGCACACTTCACATGTAAGACTGGCTACCCAAGCTATATCTAGAAGCACACTCCCCTCTGAGCACCAAACACTTACCCATGGTTAATACTAGTCCACTAGACTAGGGGCCGATTCTAAATGTCCTAAAAAAATCCAAAAACAAAAATGGAAAATTCATCAAAAAAACCTGAAGAGATCAAAATGTTTTGAGAAAAGCAATCTTCATAAAAAAAAAATTCAAAAAATTGTAAAATCCCAAGCAATAAAACCAACTCGGTTATCAAGAGAGCAAGGGGCGATCATGCCCATCAATAAATGTCACAGTCATGAGCTTTGTGAACCAGCATTGGGCCCATCTGACACAACTTGATCAACTGCCAACACGATCAAATCAATCTATCAATTGTCACAATCATGAGCTTTGCAAACCAGCATTGGGCCCATCTGACACAGCTTGATCAGCTGCCAACATGATCAAAGCAATCAATCAATCAAATCATATCAATCATCTTACACAGTGATGGATACGCTCAAACCAGACAGGTTAGTCTTATATGAGTAATCTATTACTGAAACCAGACACACTCAAGTAATCAAGCCTATCCAAAGAGTCAAGGCAATCAAGAGAATCCAACTGCATCAAGGAACCATCCAAAAATGTTGACTAGGTTAGTCAAGTCGGTCAGATGCTAGTCTTTATTTCACAGTTATGTCCTTACGCTACTCTAGGATCCACCATGTGAGGAGAGTAGCTAGGATAGATCATGACTTATTTTCTTTGATTTCTATCTTTTGAATGTTCACTTCAATCTTAGGGCCATGATGATTTAGGATAAATGTGGTAGGCGCTATCACTTGTCTGGCAGCCACGCAGTTCTACGATCTGAGATTAACCCTGGGAAAGAATTGGACATTCCTTCTCTTTTATTTTCTTGTTTGGTTTATAGAATCAAGAGCTCGTAGTGCTATTCAGATGGACTCTGAGTGTGTTCGAGGTCTATCTTGATTTCTATAGTCTTTCCCTTTATGCTGCAAACAAGATCTCACGATGCTATCCAGATGGACTCTAGGGGCGTAGGATTTCTATCTTGTGTTCTCTGGCTTTCCCTTTTCAAAATCAAGAGCTCGCAATGTAATTCAGATGGACTCTGGGTGAATAGGAGTTCTATCTTGGTTTCTTTTCTTTAGTTTATTTAGAGGACAAAGTGGTATCCAAATGGTCAATATTTGGGTGCTTTTGGCTCTCTTTCTTTTCAAACAGGGAACATAGTTGAACCCAGATGGTCAATATTTGGGTGCACTAGGTTCGCTTTCTATTCAATCTCTCTACTCCTTCCGCTTATCAAGAGGTCGTGGTGGTATCTAGGTGGTATGTGATCTGGATCATTTGATGCTCTTCAGAATTTCATAAAATATGAAAAAATATGCAATGATGACAAATATTGGAAACAGGGGCAGCGACTTGGGATACTCATCCTTTCTATAATTCATATCTATCAAAAAAGTAAAAAAAATCTTTCTATCATTCCATTCTATTAGATCAATCTCAGAGAACATCTATCCAAACTAACTTCTTTTTAATTAACACATGCATTACTCAGATATTTTGTGCATAATAGATTGCATTCATTCTATTCAAGTGCATCAGAAAATGAAAAAAAAACATAGTAGTTGCATACATGGTAAATCATAAAATCACATGCATCCAGAAGCATCTCATATACACCATTCTACATAAACATGTCAGTATCATAGGAAAAGTAAAATCATCCATCTACGAGTTTGCATCATAGGAGCAATATTGCATATACATCTCATTATCTAAAACCACATCATATAGAATCATACATATAGAAAGTAAACCAATGCATATCATATCAAAAAACACTAGTTGCATCTCATATAAATCAAACTATCTGAGTACAATGAATGGTTGCAAGTTTGAACAAATGAAGGTAATCAACATATATATCAATAAATATCAGTGTGTCGGGATACAAAAATGGATATTACTCAGAGTATATCAAGTGACATCACTACAAAAATGGTACATGGTACATAATAGGATCAACATGTGCTACCCCCACCCTCGCCAGGAGGTGGATGAGGGGGTGGCATATCAGAAGATGGTCTCTATGAGGAAC